>JAHPZR010049644.1:7500-12500 GCA_019787425.1 Platygyra sinensis | reverse complement strand
CGCGATCATAGAAAATTTCAGAGCCATCGTAACGCTTTAGAATCGTGACAAACACTGAAAATAAAATTACCAATATGCTATCAGTAAATTTAATAAGGATATCAAGACAACGCAACAGAAGATAACATAAGGTGCCCTCGTGCCTCTTTTGTTCAAACAAAAGAATGTAGAATTTCTTCATATTACATCCAATCGCCGTATATTTTAAAATTCTATTGAATCGCGATTTTTTACCGAAATGTAGAACTCTTTTCTGAGACCTACCTTGTACTTAACCTTTCTCGCTGAATATTACTGAGCGATGCTCGCGGTAAACTTCTCATTTCGTAAGTTAACATTCCACAATGCGATGCAAAATCACATTCGCCGCATTCAATTTAGCCATTATATTAAATGCTGTATCACAGCCGGAATTTTTAACGAGCAGTTCTTTTCATTCCATCCCTTCCTAATTGTGACTTAGTAAACGCAGGGCATTTGGGGTGGAAACAGTTGCGTCGCCTTTCAAATAATGAATAAAATGATCAACTGGAAGCATTAAAACACCTTACAACATATGCGCATAATTTTGTATTAAGGCCGCGAGAAAAAGTTATCCTTTGTTAAAGCATTTTCTACTGCATTTTTTTAAAGTGTATAACTCAGTTAAGCGAACAGTTCAAAATTCAACTTTCTGTTGCGTTAGTGTCTTTTAAAACTCAGGTTTTATCTGCTATAGCAATGTCGACCATTCTTACCTTGTTACACGCTTTTTCAGCTTCAGTAATAGTTTAAAATGAATACTGGTTAAAATAACACCAGCCAGTTCTAATATAGGAACACGTTTCTAGCAATAACTGGTGCTCCCAGAGGGGCTCTCAAGTCAGCAGATGGTGCGCCCTAGGCGTTACATGTCATAACTTTTTGGGTAATTACGTTTTGGTTCGCCCTGAATATGATTTTTAAAGACGAATTTGTTTTTACTGCAAACGAGTCTAAGCTTCCGGAGCACGGACAGTCCAAATGGTCAGTAGATAGGCAGTGTTGCGGAACATTAGCTGCGGGTGACTATTGATAATAAGTATAAGTTTACCGTAGTCTATTGTGAATCCGTGAATTTGATTGGCTATATTACCGTTGACTATCTGGTAATAGTCAACAGTTACGCATCAGTGCACATCACGCATCACGTTTGAACCTGATGTAACATAATAAAACAGTTCTTTTCTCCGCGTTACTTGACATTTTTTTTTCTTTTTATGCAATGAGACTACGGTAAATTTATACTAAAACAATTAGACTACTCGCCCTCGTTTTCTACGAGCGATAGTCAACTCGGCTGCGCCTCGTTGACTATCTGCTCGTAGAAAACTCGGGCTCGCAGTCTAATTGTTAATTATAAGGCCAAGTGTAAATCGTTTGCAACTGACGTTATTGCTGCCATGTTGAATAACAACATAATTCTAACTAGCTTCATTGTTCCGGTACAGGGCCACCTGGGTCTTTGTCATTTAAGCCTCTCGGGAGTGGTTACAAACCAACAGATAGGGTTTGTTATTATGACTACGTCGATTTTTCCGATTTCGGCTTAAAATTCAGTAGATATAAATAATATAATTACTTATTCCACTTGCTGTGTCTTTTGCCTGTCTTGAGTATGTCGGGTGCAGGGAAGTTTTGTGTGACTGTGTCTTGAGCAGCTAGGAAGGAGCTCATCAAATTTGGGGTTCATTACAAGGTTCTTGAGGGCTCCTGGGAAGTCCCCGCACTCGTTCTCTATAGGGTCTTCTTGCTGTGATCTAATTTCATTTGTAGTTGATAAAGCAGTAAACGATACTTATGGGCCTTGTTAAAATTGCCAAGTTTAAACAAATTTAAACTCGAAGAACTTAATAACCACTTACGGCATTTGATAACATTTCGAGGACAGTGCCATTATGAAACAGAGATTCGTATCGATATCAAGTTTGGGACAACTTTTTCAATGTTATTCATATACGCGTCGGTTCAACTTTTAGCGTAAGGCAAGGTATTCATTCAGTCAATTTGCAAACACAGGACACCTGATACCTGAGGGGCACCTTGCGCTGCTTTAAGAGCCTTTTAACGAGCGATTGGTATTGTTTAGAGGTTTTAAAGGATTAAAATGTATTTTATTTTTATAACGCGTTAGCGTATAACGCGCGCTCTGATTGGCTGAAACAGAGTCCTTTATCAGAATAGAGATGCATGCTAAGTTGAATTTCAATTTTCTGTTTCTGGGTGTTGACAAACTCGACTCAAATGAAACGTTCCCGTGACTCAGACAAACTCATTGTAAACATAGCTGCATGGAAATCATTGTTAAGAAAAAGAACAACAGAAGTATTAAAAATGCACTAGAGTAATAAGGTTAGCTAGATTCCAACAAAGTGGTAATCACGAGCGAAACAAACTAATTTTTACCCTAGCGAATGTTTCAATAAAAGACATCTTTACTGTGAAGACAGACTTTACACTTAAGAAGTAAAACAACTACAAGGAAACGATACCGCGCTCAAGAACTAGGCAGAAACACTACTCGACTACGTCCCGTGTTTCTGCCTACACTTCTTTCATGCTCTACCCCTTTCTACGTGCTTTACAGGTTAACTAGTTACTAATTAGTTAGACATTTATTTTTGAAACGGATTTATTTTCCCAAAAATAATAATAATAATAATAATAATAATAATAATAATAATAATAATAATAATAATAATAATAATAAAAACTCGCAAAGCTGGTCAGGATAATTGACTGTCCTTTAGCAGTAAAATTTTAGAAGAGGTCTGTCCACTTCAATAATTAACAAATAAAGAAGCCTAAGCCGTGTATTACTTAACAAATAGATTCCATGTTGCCGTGCGTCTGTTCAGTAATAGATCACAGATGACGTCAAAATGTGGTAAGAACAAAAAAGTGGCACAGTGCCCCGCCCGGCTTTTGCCCACTTTTGCGAACACAAAAAAGCCATTTGACGTGATCTATGATTTATACAAAATGAAGCAATTTCATTGGTTACTATGCGTAGCAAAGAATTCTGATTGGTCGAGAAAAATCGCGCCACTGTCAAACCTGACTCGAGCGTCGCTTCTCGTGGAATGAAAACTTACAGCGAAAGCAGAATGGAACTGCGAAATCTACAAATGTTGAGGAAATTGCTGGAAAAATCAAGTCAGTTTTTGTCATCGGAGCAGCCCTGTGAGCCGAAAAGCTTGGGGTCGAAACATTTTAACATCGAGCTACGGGAGGTCATCGTCGGATGTTGCGTAACGAACTCTTACGACGATGACACGATGTCACCGGATGTTGATATTAAAGTAAATTAATCATTAACCGTTGTTGTCCTGTCTCGTTTGCTGTGTGAAAATGGCGGCAAAGTTCGATTTTTTTATCGGAAAATTACGGCTATGTTGATAGTTACGAGAAAGTTCAAAGAATAATAAGCGATCACGAATTGGACACGACGACAAAGTATGCTTTATTCAAAGCTCCGGAGGATTTTGGTCGAAAAAGTAAGGCAATTACGGAGGATTTTGTATTTTAGCTAGCTTGTATCTGACACTACACAGTATGACCCGAGTACCGGCGAGGTTAAAAATTACGTATATATACATGCTTGCCGTCACGAAGAGCTATTCCGAATTCTTTCAGGTCCCTTTGGTAGTTTTCACGGGTTGGGTAATTTTTTTTCTTCCACACAGTCCAGTTGCCAGTTTTACGGAACTAAAAAGACCGGAAAAAGACTGAACTGGGAATGTGACATTATTTCCTGACTTGAAAATGCAAAGAAAATGTCACGTCACACCGTTTTCGTTGATACGCGACTTTCGGAAACAAAACACCCGAGGAAACGTTTCCAAAATTTCCGACAATCATACACGTTATCGACAGATCGGATCGAAATCCACCAATCACAGCCCGCTAGCATGACGTAAAGAAGGTCTGAGTGCTGAAGGTCACACTAGTGTCTGTGATTGGTGGATTTCGATCCGACCTGTCGATAACACGCAAGACTCAACTGACGGAAGTTTTGGAAACGTTTCCGCGGGTGTTTTGTTTTCCAAAGTCGCATATCAACGAAAACGGTGGTAACCCGTGTTTGACTGGTGGCAAATCCAGACTTCCGTCTAAGTTCGGCCCTTTCATAGGCCTAAAAGGGATTTGCTGGGGAGGGGGGAGGGCAGGCTTCCCCAGACACCTTCTATACGTTGACGACCTGAACAGCACAGTTTTAACAGCTTTCAATTCGCAAAGCAATAGTGTTGCCACATGAACACCTAACTTATTTCCCTTTTTTCAGATGCTCGCGGAGAGTCTCATAAAATCTTCTGGGAAGATCCACAACCCGTCAAAGAACGAAGGGTAGAGTTTGACGGTGTTCCCTTTATGCTGTTGGGGACAGCTATGTATGACTGCCAACAGGGGAAGGACAAGAACAGCGCTCTTAAAATGCGTAGTAAAAAAGAAAAGGAAATAGTAAAACACGCATGTACTAATAGACTGAGTGATTTCATGGCTAAACTAGATAAACAGAAACACTGTACGGTTTAAATAGAAACACGATTTTTAACCAATAAGTGTGGGTATTTTCCTGGGGCTGTTTTTAAATGGTCGTAATGTAATTAAGCTAAGGTTAAACGCTGTGAATAACATCAGATATAGCTAGTTTAAAAGGATTTGCAGGTTATCCGTGTTTTCAGGTAGTAAATATATTAACCGTATCCTATAAAAATGTTTGGAGCAGTACCTCCCGTAGGTAGATGTGCGAAACGGTTGATCTCCAGTAGGTGGCTCCTGCTAGGTTACTAATATAATCACGGTGTTGGAAGAAGGGTAAAACCTTGAAACTATATCAGATATTGTTAGTTTATAGAAAAATAGCGATGATCTGTTTTGCAAGTACAAAATGTACGAAATGTACCTTGTATAAATGTTTGCGAAAGTACCTCCTGTAGGTAGATGTACGACACAGTTGACCTCCAAGCGGTGGATATTGC
>JAHPZR010049643.1:12500-17313 GCA_019787425.1 Platygyra sinensis | reverse complement strand
TGTATCAAGGTTGTTTCCAGCCTGTATAGTTTACTGTTACTGAGGCCATGAAAATTGATTTTATACTGGGTCTTTGTTATATAGAGGTTAGTTAAATCAAGGTTCTCAATGTACTAACCACATTCCTTCCAAAGGTGAATTAATAAATTCTATAATTGAAAATGAGTTCATTACTCATTAAGGAATTTGACAGTCCGGTTAAGAGCTGAAAATTCAAAACAATATTGAATTTGTTCTCAAATTTTGGTTGGATTAATGCACAAAAAGTTTGCACCATATCTAGCAAAAAATAAAGTGCTTCTAGAGCTTGGATACATTTGTCAGTGCAACATGAAACATCTTCTGTAACCTTGAACATTGTTGCTTGAATCGTTTTTATCGTTTTTGAGCCTGCAAGCACTGACCCTCACATCCTTTCATACTTTGTTTGCACTGTAAACTTTATTATGCAACACAATTCTTTCTTTTCTTAGAGGCTTATTGTCCTTGCAAGCTGTTGTAGAAACACAGGTGCTTACAGTGTAGTTTACCGAATGTGATACAAACCTTTTGTTATTCAAATTAAGTCAACACTTAGTGTGATCTCAGGTTTTGGTTTCAATTTTCAGCTCTTTGTTTTGAGGTTAACCTGTACCTTGCAGGGTATCTTGCAACCACCCCATTTAACATGCCTAATTAAAGGCATTAAAGCTGGCTAGCAATCTACATGTATACCAAGTATTTTGAAATAAAATGAATTGTCAATATTTTAAGGGCTTCTCTATGTACATGTAAGCATCTAAATCACTTTTTGAAAGCTAAGTCAAAGGGAGTCTGCCTCTAATTTTGGACAGTACAGCTGTACCTAGGTTACCATTTATGTGTGCAATTTTTTACTCCGAAACATCATTTTTTGTCTGAGTGATTGTTATAACTATCACTTCATGCCAATTCTTTAATCTTGTTTTAAAAATGTTCAGTAACTTTTTACTGTGATTGAATATGGCAACATGCAGACAATTTTTGTAGCATTTCGTGTCCAGAAGCTGAGGAACAAATGAAACTAACAAGAAAAATTGTTTGCTTTGACTTGCACAAATCATGTAGCTTTTAAAATGTGATATATGATAAATAACAACAACAACAACAACAATTATAGTGATGATGATAATATCAATAGTAATAATAATAATGACTTGGATACTTGCACTAAACATCTAGAAAAATTGTTAAATATGCAAAATGGCAATTCATTAATTCATTCTGAGTACTTTTTCATAACATAGCAGTATCTATATGTGTAAAGTTGCATGCAAAATGTTACAGAAGTGTCTTTTTAGACTTGGCTTTTCAATACTTCATTCCAGACATAACTAATCGATGATCAATGACATCAATTGGGAATCAATTTATAGGAATCGATGAGTAATCATTTGAATAGTCATTGATTATTGGCGATGATCCATGAGTAATCCATGGGTAATCGAGGCCCAAAATTTTGTGGCCTATCGATTACTCATCGATGACATCAGCAGGTCCCTGTTTCATACATTCTATTTTTTCATTCTTTTCTTTCTCTTGGGCTTTCTTCAATTTCTTTTGTTGCATCTCCAGTCTCTGCCGGTGGCCGTCAAGAGCAGCCACGAGATGATAGCGATGAGTAATGGATGAAGTCAATGACTAATCAATGCAATCAATGATTAATCAATGTAATCGATGACTAATCGATGACCAAAATTTTGTGGCAATTGATTAGTCATCGATTACTCATTGATCATCAGCAGTAATCAATGAGTAATCAACTGATTACCTATCGATTACCTATTTATTACTCATCGATTTCATTGATGTCATTGATGTCATCGATTAGTTACATCTGGTTCATTATGCCTTTTCTTAACACACCAGTTAAGAAAAGGCATAATTAAGTATTGAGAAACCAGGTCTTAAAAGACACTTTTGTAATATTTTACATGCAACTTTATATACCATGTATCTAGATGCTGCTATGTTATGAAAACGCACTCAGAATGAATTAATGAATTGCCATTTTGTATATTTAACATCAGTATTTGCTTCAATAATTGGATTCCTCTTAACGTTACCATATACCTTTAGAGGTATCTCACACAAAAGGGATGTAGTGTGTCCAGTTTAATCTGATGACACTGTATGTAAACCCCATATCAAGTTAAAACTTACATAGCTGGCTATAAAACTATACCAAGGACTTTCAAATAAAATGAATTGTCAAATTTTTCTAGATGTTTAGTGCAAGTATCCAAGTCATTATTATAATTACTATTACTATTGATATTATTATCATCATAATTCTTATTGTTGTTTTTGTTGTTCTTGTTGTCAATTATCGATATCACATTTTGAAAGTTACATGGGCAAGTCAAAGCAAACAATTTTTCTTGTTAGTTTTATTTGTTCCTCAGCTTCTGGACACAAAATGCTACAAAAATTGTCTGCATGTTGCCATATTTCATCACAGTAAAAAGTTCCTGAACATTTTTAAAACAAGATTAAAGAATTGGCATGAAGTGATAGTACAACAATCATTCTCAGAAAATAAAATAATGTTTCGGAATAAAAAATTAATTTGCACACATGAATGGGTAACCAAGCTACAGCTGTACTGTCCAAAATTAGAGGCAGACTCCCTTTGACTTAGCTTTCAAAAAGTGATTTAGATGCTTACATGTACATAGAAAAGCCCTAAAAATATCAAAGGCAATAAAGCTGGCTAGCAATCTACATGTATACCAAGTATTTTGAAATAAAATGAATTGTCAATATTTTTAGGGCTTTTCTATGTACATGTAAGCATCTAAATCACTTTTTGAAAGCTACCTAAATGTCAAAGGGAGTCTGTCTTTAATTTTGGACAGTACAGCTGTAATTAGGCATGTTAAATGGGGTGGTTGCAAGAAACCCTGTAAGGTACAGGTTTACCTCAAAACAAAGAGCTGAAAATTCAAACCAAAACCTGACATCACACTAAGTGTTGACTGAATTGAATAACAAAAGGTTTGTATCACATTTGGAAAACAACACTGTAAGCACAGGTGTGTTTCTACAAAAGCATGCAAGAACATAGATAAGAGGCCTTTGAGAGAAGAAAGAATTGTGTTGCATAATTAAGTTTACAGTGCAAACAAAGTATGGAAGGATGTGAGGACCAGAGTTTGTAGGCTTAAAAAACAATAAAAACGATTCAAGCAACAATGTTCAAGGTTACAGAAGATGTTTCGTGTTGCACTGACAAATGTATGCAAGCTCTAGAAGCCCTTTAGTTTTTGCTAGATATGGTGCAAATCTTTTGTACATTAATCCAACCAAAATTTGAGAACAAATTCAATATTCTTTTGAATTTCCAGCTCTTAACCAGACTGTCAAATTCCTTAATGAGTAATGAAACTCGATTTTCAACTTCCTTTTGGAAGGAATGTGGTAGTACAGTGGAACCTTGATGTAACGAAGACCCCAGTATAACAAACAATTTTCATGGCCTCAGTAACAGTAAACTATACTGAAAACAACCTTGATACAACAAAACCTTGTTATAGCAAACATACTTTGCCAGTCCCTTGGGTTGGACTTTCATTATATCAAAGTTCCATTGTAAGGTAAAGTCTGCATACGAGCCAAGTGGCCCATCAGGCCGGAGCTTCTCCCGGTTTCCTTAGCATGAAGCGACTGAGAGTATTTCTACTCCCCCCTGGATGGGATGCTAGTCCATCGCAGGGTTACCCCCCAGCATTAAATTCGCTGGTACCCATTTATACACCTGGGTGGAGAGAGGCACTGTGAGAGTAAAGTGTCTTACCCACGAACACAACACAATGTCCCCGGCCTGGGCTCGAACCCGGACCACTCGATCCGGAGACGAGCGCACTAACCATGAGGCCACCGCGCCTCCCACAAAGTTCCATTGTACTTTAACATAACTATAACAAATTTTCTTGACATTTGTAGTGGTCATCAATCAAACAGGGTTTGCAGGTACTTTGATATAATGTACTGTATATACAATGTATAAAATAACAGATGACAAACTGATCAAATGTAGATTTGACTTGGCATTTTATTACTATTAATTTAGTTTCGTACTATACAACTCGTGTGCAGCACTCATCAGATAAAGTTGCCGAATGCGAATTTACATCATTACTGTGAATAGGCCGATTTGAAATACACATGTAACCATTGAAAATACGAACACTTCTTGAAAACAAATGAAAGCTGGAAATTATAAGTACAACAACAACAATATTTTATTACTTCTCGATTAAGCCTTGATCCCCTGGCTCTGCAGGTACTGTAGCAGTGCTAATTGAGGCTGCCCAGGATAATCAGTGAGAGAAAAAGAAAATACCAATTAAAAACTACAGATAAATAAAAATAGGTAAATACATGTATGAAAACGGAATAGATTTACAGAAACAGCTATGTAATCAACTGAGGTTGGCAACGTTACAAGATAAGCTCTACAAAAAAGCTTGAAAATTTAAAATCTAGCACTTTTCAGGAGGAATTTGTTTGGATGTCTACATGAAGTTATCAGTTCATTCTGTATGCTCAGAGAGGCTTAATCAGGTTTACAGAATAATAAAATACTTCTCCCAGCGGTATAGGTTACATCGATTTGAAATGGAGTTACATGGGGCAGCTTCCTATTGACTTTGACAATAAGTTAAAGTTCAAAGTCACTTGAAAGATTTTAAAACAAGCCGACTTACATGTATATTAAACCCCGCTTCAAATCAATGTAACCTCTACCTCTGGAAGAAGTACCTTTGTAAACTTGAGTTAACCTCTCTGAACA
>JAHPZR010049643.1:5000-7500 GCA_019787425.1 Platygyra sinensis | reverse complement strand
TCGCATTCGGCAACTTTATCTGATGAGTGCTGCACACGAGTTGTATAGTACGAAACTAAATTAATAGTAATAAAATGCCATGTCAAATCTACATTTGATCAGTTTGTCATCTGTTATTTTATACATTGTATATACAGTACATTATATCAAAGTACCTGCAAACCCTGTTTGATTGATGACCACTACAAATGTCAAGAAAATTTGTTATAGTTATGTTAAAGTACAATGGAACTTTGTGGGAGGCGCGGTGGCCTCATGGTTAGTGCGCTCGTCTCCGGATCGAGTGGTCCGGGTTCGAGCCCAGGCCGGGGACATTGTGTTGTGTTCGTGGGTAAGACACTTTACTCTCACAGTGCCTCTCTCCACCCAGGTGTATAAATGGGTACCAGCGAATTTAATGCTGGGGGGTAACCCTGCGATGGACTAGCATCCCATCCAGGGGGGAGTAGAAATACTCTCAGTCGCTTCATGCTAAGGAAACCGGGATAAGCTCCGGCCTGATGGGCCACTTGGCTCGTATGCAGACTTTACCTTACAATGGAACTTTGATATAATGAAAGGCCAACCCAAGGGACTGGCAAAGTATGTTTGCTATAACAAGGTTTTGTTGTATCAAGGTTGTTTTCAGTATAGTTTACTGTTACTGAGGCCATGAAAATCGTTTGTTATACTGGGGTCTTCGTTACATCAAGGTTCCACTGTACTACCACATTCCTTCCAAAAGGAAGTTGAAAATCGAGTTTCATTACTCATTAAGGAATTTGACAGTCTGGTTAAGAGCTGGAAATTCAAAAGAATATTGAATTTGTTCTCAAATTTTGGTTGGATTAATGTACAAAAGATTTGCACCATATCTAGCAAAAAACTAAAGGGCTTCTAGAGCTTGCATACATTTGTCAGTGCAACACGAAACATCTTCTGTAACCTTGAACATTGTTGCTTGAATCGTTTTTATTGTTTTTTAAGCCTACAAACTCTGGTCCTCACATCCTTCCATACTTTGTTTGCACTGTAAACTTAATTATGCAACACAATTCTTTCTTCTCTCAAAGGCCTCTTATCTATGTTCTTGCATGCTTTTGTAGAAACACACCTGTGCTTACAGTGTTGTTTTCCAAATGTGATACAAACCTTTTGTTATTCAATTCAGTCAACACTTAGTGTGATGTCAGGTTTTGGTTTGAATTTTCAGCTCTTTGTTTTGAGGTAAACCTGTACCTTACAGGGTTTCTTGCAACCACCCCATTTAACATGCCTAATTACAGCTGTACTGTCCAAAATTAAAGACAGACTCCCTTTGACATTTAGGTAGCTTTCAAAAAGTGATTTAGATGCTTACATGTACATAGAAAAGCCCTAAAAATATTGACAATTCATTTTATTTCAAAATACTTGGTATACATGTAGATTGCTAGCCAGCTTTATTGCCTTTGATATTTTTAGGGCTTTTCTATGTACATGTAAGCATCTAAATCACTTTTTGAAAGCTAAGTCAAAGGGAGTCTGCCTCTAATTTTGGACAGTACAGCTGTAGCTTGGTTACCCATTCATGTGTGCAAATTAATTTTTTATTCCGAAACATTATTTTATTTTCTGAGAATGATTGTTGTACTATCACTTCATGCCAATTCTTTAATCTTGTTTTAAAAATGTTCAGGAACTTTTTACTGTGATGAAATATGGCAACATGCAGACAATTTTTGTAGCATTTTGTGTCCAGAAGCTGAGGAACAAATAAAACTAACAAGAAAAATTGTTTGCTTTGACTTGCCCATGTAACTTTCAAAATGTGATATCGATAATTGACAACAAGAACAACAAAAACAACAATAAGAATTATAATGATAATAATATCAATAGTAATAGTAATTATAATAATGACTTGGATACTTGCACTAAACATCTAGAAAAATTTGACAATTCATTTTATTTGAAAGTCCTTGGTATAGTTTTATAGCCAGCTATGTAAGTTTTAACTTGATATGGGGTTTACATACAGTGTCATCAGATTAAACTGGACACACTACATCCCTTTTGTGTGAGATACCTCTAAAGGTATATGGTAACGTTAAGAGGAATCCAATTATTGAAGCAAATACTGATGTTAAATATACAAAATGGCAATTCATTAATTCATTCTGAGTGCGTTTTCATAACATAGCAGCATCTAGATACATGGTATATAAAGTTGCATGCAAAATATTACAAAAGTGTCTTTTAAGACCTGGTTTCTCAATACTTAATTATGCCTTTTCTTAACTGGTGTGTTAAGAAAAGGCATAATGAACCAGACGTAACTAATCGATGACATCATGACATCAATGAAATCGATGAGTAATAAATAGGTAATCGATAGGTAATCAGTTGATTACTCATTGATTACTGCTGATGATCAATGAGTAATCGATGACTAATCAATTGCCACAAAATTTTGGTCATCGATTAGTCATCGATTACATTGATTAATCATTGATTGCATTGATTAGTCATTGATTTCATC
>JAHPZR010049640.1:12500-16588 GCA_019787425.1 Platygyra sinensis | reverse complement strand
ATTGAATTTGCTGTTGTGCAAATTTTTCAAAAGTTTGAAGAAATTAGACGGCACAGAGTATGAGCCTGCAAGTTTGACGTCCTTTCAACGAAGTCTTCAACGCTCCTTGAACGAAAGAGGTTCAAATGTAAATATTATTGAAGGAGACAACTTCAATCTCTCAAGATAAGTGCCAAGCGCCGACAACTTGTCGTAGAACATGGCAAAGGGAACAAACCACAAGCTGCCTGTGAGCTGACAGAGGCCGAGGAAGACAAGCTTTTCGAGTGCGGTGAATTTGGTACCTCAAATCCAACAATCTTGCAGCGTACCTTGTGGTGGATAATTGCCCTTCACTTTGGGTTCAGAGCTCGTGACGAAAGCTGCCGATTAAAGTGGGGAGACGTCACTCTGGAGAAAGACCCAGACACGAAGAATGAGATTCTTGTGTGGAGATATGAGCAAGGGTCCAAAACTCGTCAAGGCCAAGACAAGCCATACAGTGTTCGTGCTTTCCATCCTACTGCGCAAGCAACCGGCAATGAGCGTTGCCCGGTTAAAATTTTCAAAGAATTTGCTCGCCGTCGTCCTTTGGAGATGAAAAAGCCAGATTCCCCCTTTTACCTCGCAGTCAAACATAAGCGAAAACCAGATGACAATGTGTGGTATATGCGAAGTCCGCTTGGTAAAAATGAAATCGCCAAATTTCTCTCTACCGCTGCGAAAAATGCTGGTTTACATGGCAGAGTAACCAACCACTCGGTGAGGAAGACCTGCATTTCGCGTCTCCTCGATGCAGACGTCCCAAATAATTTTGTGGCACAGTTAAGTGGCCATCGCAGTCTTAAAAGTCTGGACGATTACAAATCGGCCTCGCATGAACATCAACGGCAAATGTCTCTTGCGCTGAGCCGCTCGAGCAACAACCGGCCGGCTAGCAACTCCACTCACACAGAAACCACAACTCGTCCCACCTCTTCTGTCACCAGTGTTGAGTCTGCCACCTTTAATCCAGTCCAGATGGGATCAGGTTTTTTCTCAGGAGCAACGATTGGAAGCTTTAACAACTGTACCTTCAACATCCAGCTTACATCGGGGCAGCTTTGCACCACAGAGCCGAGCGAGAGTTCTTCGAAGCGCGCAAGGATTGGCGAAAGCGACAGCCAGATGAAATGAACAGCTTTGCTATAATGGTTCGGCATTCTTTAGAACTCAAGTGCTCAAAATTTAAGCCATTTTGAGATGTTTTTGACGTTTAAAAACTTTTCGAATTTACCTCGAGCGGTTTTGTACATTTGTCATTCCATTCAGACGCATGCGTTAGACATTTACTCATCAAAAATGTAAACCAATCAAATGATTGTATTTCTGCATTCATCCAATTAGGATAAAGGAAAACGTGCCATTGATTTTTGCATGTAACTGGCTTCCTTTTGAGCCATTGAAAATAAATTAATGTACAAAGCTCACTTTTTCGGTGTCTTACCCCATATAATAAATCCTTTATTGACCAAGCTTGTTCGGTCAAGATGGCTGGATATTGGCCTCGTTCTTTTTTTGCGTGTTTATGGACCTCGACTTCGTCTCGGTCCATAAACACGCAAAAAAAGAACTTGGCCAATATCCAGCCATCTTGACCTCTCGCTTGGTCAATAACCCATACATAGTATAACGTCAATAATAAAAATACGGTGAAAAAAAAAACTTATATTAACACTTTAGATAATGGCTTTGGAAGACCAAAAGCGATGAATTATCTTTGTCGTCACTGCACGTGGAACATTCAAATTTCGCCGCTAACTAAAGTAGCAAAGCTGATGCCTGCGAGCTATCTGTTTCCATTTATCTCAGCATGTTGAGAACGAAACGAAATCTCGTAAGAAGTGATTTTGGTTAGCCTGTGAACACAGACGGATTTTGGTGGGATATTTAAAATTATTCAGGTTTATGAGTGTTATGATGTTACAAACAAAATGCAAATTGAACAACACTGAGTTATTCCTCAAACTGTTCTATATTCAGAGCAAAGAAATTGGAAACAACAAGTACTACGAAGAAACAACCCAACTTGAAAAATGGCAAAGTGAAATTTTGCCTGAATTTTGACGTTAGAAAGGAAATAGAAGACTCGAGGCTGAATGCCATAGAATGCCATAAAACTGATTACGTTTGTAAAAGGTCGTCTGAAGTACAACAGCAGCTAATGCTGATCTTATGGAATCTCTTTTAGATAACTGACTGAAGAATGACCATATTACGGTAGATAAAATATGTTACCTTCACAGTCTGTTTGTATCTTTTTACGAATTTTAGTTTTCAAAATTATTTCTCAACCGCAGAAAATGGGCACAAAAACAGAGTCCTGTGGCAATGCGCTAAAATTAAACTTGAGTGAATAAGCCAATCAAATGGGAGCATTGGCCGTCCTTTGGGATTTGTGATTGACAGGCTGAACACCTCAGCCTCGTTATATAGGATCGCTCCGTGTTTAAAGATAATCCAAAAAATATTTCAATTCGTTTGTTCACTTCACGAGTTTGCTCACAGAGCACTTTGATTACCTCATGGTACATGTATGTATTTCATACCATGAGGTTTAGTGATGGTTGGATTTGTCACTCCGTTCCCGTAAACAATTAATTTATGCATTAAAGCCACATTAAGCGTGAATTAAACACGTTTTCCCCTGTCTCCCCTACTAGGTTTGGGTTTGCCCACAAAGTCGAGCCATTGTCGTATGTTCATATATGTGGGGGGAGGAGCTGGGATACAGGTGTAAGTACATGTTTGCAAAATGGCGTCTGTCGTGTCGAATCCAATGCAGAGATTGTGAAGGCGAGTTTTCATTCCTTTCGCTCCATCTTGGATCAAAATACACTTTTGAAAGTCTCAGGAATGAACAGGAAATGTGCTCAAGAATTATCTTAAAAGGGATGATGTCTCCAAGATACATTTGGAGGACGATCAGCCGCTCTAAAGCTGCAAGAATTAAAATGCTCAATATGAACTATTGGGAATGAACGCTTTATGGTCTGGTGAAAAAGGGAAGGCGTCCTCCTACTGTATTTCATTTTTAGTGTTGTAAGAAACTCGCAGGACGTATGATCTAAAATTAAATGCGCTTTTAGTACATTGCATTTTGCAATTTGCTTGGAAGCTGTTCAGAAAATGTCACATGGCTTTCAAATGCTGTCACTCGAGATTTTGTATTGAGCTGATAGTGTCTTTGCAGAGTTGGCTCCAATCTGTCAGTGTGTCAAAGTGTCAGGGCCATAAACATAGTTTGCAAATAGAAAATATACTGCAAAGGTTGGTCAAGACAACGTGGACATAGGCGTTGTTACAATATTTCGGCTGGCCAACACCAGCCTTCTTCAGGTTTATTGAATGGATAAATGCTGCTTACAGATCTTTATATTCACCGGAAATGACATAAAAAGGCTATGTGATGTGTAACATTAATAAAAAAGGAAATGCATAAAAGGTAATAATACACGATAACAAGGTAAAATAAACAAAAGAAAATTAAAAGCTGCTAAATTAAATTACATTTCATCTCTTCTGTTAAGGCCTGCAGGCTCCAGTGTTTTTCCTCTGTGTATGAGGAATGCCTCACGAGCCTTTCTGATGGAGTCCCGACTAGTGTGCAGTTGTTCGAGCGGTATAAGGATCATGTGATCCTCCGCGTGACCACTAGTCAGGAAGTGTCGTGAAACCGCAGTGGGGGTATAACTACAAAAGGGGTTTATAATTGGTCGCCTATGTTCATTAAAACGGTCTTTAAGACGACGTTTGGTCTCTCCGATGTACTGAAGATTACATTTAGTGCACTGAATCATGTAAATAACATTAGAGGTTTCACAAGTGATATGTGATTTGATTTTAAACGTTTGTCCAGTACTATGAAAAGTGTATTCATTACGGCCATCCTCAATAAAAGGACAGACGGTGCAACTAGTTTTATTGCACCGAAACGAGCCGGATGGAGACCTAGATTGGTCGGTGTTAGTAGGTTCCGGCAATTTAGCTCTAACTAGAATGTCACTAATGTTTTTACAACGCCGGTAGGCTACTAAGGGGAGATTAGTAAAAACATTTTTACAGCGGCC
>JAHPZR010049640.1:0-7500 GCA_019787425.1 Platygyra sinensis | reverse complement strand
GCCTATTACACCTTCAGTGGCCACTTATAACTAAAGTTATCGAAACCCCTGCATCATGATCCAGCAGAGATAGAAGAGATATTACTAGCCTGAACTCGTCCAAGGCTTCTGGTCCTTTTAGCATTCCGGTGTGCCTGCTAAAGCTATTAAAAACCTGCATATCATTCCCCTTGGAATTTATTTTTAATATGTCCTTTAGTAGTGGGTGTGCGCCTGACCAATTTAAGTTAGCTAATGTTATTCCAGTTCATAAGAAGGACTCAGTCACTTGCATGAATAACTACCAACCCATTTCATTGCTCTCCATTTTCAATAAAATCTTGGAGAAGCCAGTGCATCACAGACGTATCACTTTTATTGAAAAATATAATGTTCTATATGACAAACAATTTGGTTTTAGGAGAAATCATTCCACTCTTCATGCAACTCTTTTAATTACAGACAAAATTCAGAGAGCAATTGAAGATGGGCTATTTTCCTGTGGAATTTTTCTTGATTTCTCTAAGGCTTTTGATACAGTTGATCATAGCATATTACTAAAGAAATTAACCCACTATGGAATCCGTGGTATTGCTAATGACTGGTTTGCTTCCTATTTAAGCAATAGGAGGCAGTATGTTACTATAGGTAGTATTAAATCAGATGACACCCTCATTACTCATGGTGTCCCACAGGGTTCTGTGCTAGGCCCTCTTCTATTTCTCCTGTATATCAATGATTTCAGTAAGTGCAGCAATGTGTTTGACTTTCACATTTTTGCAGATAATACAAATCTATTTTCCCCTAATTCTAATTTAGCAGAACTTGAGTCCATTGTTAATTATAATCTGAAAATGGTATCTGACTGGCTTATGGCGAATAAAGTTTCATTAAATATTGATAAGACAAATTTCATTAGATTCCATCCCCCTCAAAAGGTCAAGGGTCACATAGTCAAATTAATAATTTCTAACAGGGAGATTGTGCAATATTAAGTACTTGGGTCTCATCATTGATTCACATCTCAGTTGGAAGTATCAAAAAAGATAAAGAGATTTATTGGCGTACTATCTAAGATAAGGTACTCTGTGACCGATCTGGTCCTTGTACAGTTTTATTACTCACTTATATATCCCTTCCTGACTTATAGTCTAATAACTTGGGGGACCACATATCAAACAACTCTCTTACCTCTTATCACCTTACAAAAAAGAGCCATCAGAATAATAACATTCTCAGAATATAATTGCCACTCTAGTTCACTCTTTTGGAAATTAAAAATACTTAAAGTAAGTGACTTATTATACTTGTATTGTGCTTTATTCATGTACGACTATTACTCTAATAGACTGCCCTTAATTTTTAATGGTTTCTTTATGAGCATCAACAAAGTGCATCAATATCAAACCAGACTGGCAAGTAAGATTTCATACTATCTGCCTAAAGCGAGGACCAATTATGGCAAATTTAACTTTCGTTTTTCTGGAGTTAAAGTTTGGAATTTCATTGAAGATGCACTAAAATCCAAAAGTTGCACCTGTTTTAAAATCCTCCTAAAAGAATCACTTATCTCTAACTACTCACTGGTTCATTGATGTACTTTTATTTTCCAGTTTTTGTGGGTGCACATCCCCTTGTCTATTGTTATTTGTGTGTGCGCGTGTGTGTGAATGGTAATTGTGTCCATTGTTCTATGTTCAGTCAGGGTATTAGCAAATTTCTTTCTGCTTGGCCCAGCCACTTAGCTCGATTAGCTTTGCTCCATTACACGAGGATAGCACCCAAATTTTTGTAGACTTTATTGTATATTTCTGGTTTTCCTGTGCACATTGTTCGCTCCAAGATCGGGATAGAGGTATGCACATTATGTTACTTATTTGTAATTGCTCTCTCATTGTTTGTCAATTTATTTTTCTTCTTAATTTTATCGCTTCCAGGGCTTGAGACTAACGGTAGCCAACTAGCCATAGACTAGTAAAAGTTCCATTTTGGCTAGTGGATTTTGCTCTTCTCTAGCCAATTTGGCTAGTGAAAATTTGTGAGCACTGGAGACTCGAAGGGAACCAAATAAAAGTTAATTTCAAATTCTTAACAAAACGAAATTGAGTCAAAGCGTCCAGAATTTAAAACATCAGCTGTAATAAATATCATACATAATTTATTGGCCCAAACAAGAACTTTAAATTACTAAAATGCAAAAGAACGATTGACTTTTTTGTTTGATTTTTTCCTAAGTTAAAAGCAATGAACAAATGAACTGCTTGCCTCTAATGATTAGCCATGAGTGAAATCATGCAGAATCGAGGGATGCGCGCAGCATATGGAGGTTTCATACTCTTTGAGAAAAAAAAGTCGAAGTTGTTCGAAGATTTAAATGATGCCTATTGATGCCTATGTTTCCTACTTGTAAATAAAGTTAAGATGGAACGAATTATTGTGTTCACGAAAAACTCGTGAATCGGCATTTTGAAAGAAAGGAATGTTTTGTGACGGCGAGTTGGAACGTTCTGTAAAAATATCTCACGGAAGCGAAAACTTCAGTTTTTGTTGTTGAGCGACGCCTATAATAATTATTGTAACATTGTTGCCTATACGTTTGCAATGTACGGTTTTGACGGCAATTTTTTGAGAATCAAGGGTTCATACTGCAAGCTACACAGGCTAGCATAGACTTGACTTGATGCGATAATTAAGTGTTTGGCTAGTGAGAAAATTGTTTTGGCTAGTGAATCAAACCTGTCACTAGCCACTGGGCTAGCAAGCTATAAAGTTAGTCTCGAGCCCTGGCTTCGGTAGCCGACATTTGGTGAATTTACGAAATACCTATTTCTTGTTGTGTAATGGTTTTAGCTTTCGGGTCGGCAAAGTGATTTTCATTTATTGTGCCTCGAATTAATTAAGCTATAGTTAAGGTTTAGTTGGTTATTGTATCCTTGTTTCAGTTTTTTCGTGTTGGACCATATTGAAGGATCACCTCATTTAACTCGACATCGTGGTGTTTGTATTCGATGTATGGATCGACTCAGTTGATTAACCTA
The DNA here is from genome assembly GCA_019787425.1 of Platygyra sinensis. Lineage (NCBI taxonomy): Eukaryota > Metazoa > Cnidaria > Anthozoa > Scleractinia > Merulinidae > Platygyra > Platygyra sinensis. Next base: position 4,483 of record JAHPZR010049640.1, on the reverse strand, counting down.
TCACCATTATGGTAAAAACTATTCTGCTTGTTCGTGTTGGGTGATGAAATATGGACAAGGACTCTGTTTTTAAACACGATGAATTAAATCGGCCGAGAACGAAGAAGACTCTTGATGTTTAAAGCAGTAAGCACAGGCACACAAGATGAAAGAGTACCAACGCCACCTGTTCAAAGCAGACTTTGAAGCTGTACAGAGAGGGTGTATGAAACAAGTAAGCCAAATCCAAGCCCTTCAGTCGGATCAAAACGAAACATATGATGTATATGTTTTACAAATGGAAAGAGGGAAACTAGAAGCTCATATGGAAGATTTCACAAGCGCCCACAAGGTGTTATACGATACCTTCGAAATCGAGGAGGAAAGAATAGAGCAGAACGCCCACTATGACACCTTGAATAGTCGTTATTGTGAAACGTTGCGGTTGCTCAAAGAAACAATCCATTCACTTCAACTGCAAATGGATGACCAACAGTCGACTCACTCCACGGGGAAGCAATCTCGCAGCTCTGGACGCTCAAAACGCTTGTCAGTATTGAGTTCTTCACTCCAAAGGAAAGCCAAGATAGCAGCAAGGCCCGCTAGACTGGGAGCCGAGTTGAAATTTGTGGATGCAGAAAGCCAATCCACCGAAAGACTGAGAAGGCAAGAAGATGATATCAAGAAGCTTAAGATGATGAAGGAATTAGCAGCCATGCAAGCTGAATTGGAAGCAGTAAAAAGAATAGAAGAGGAGAATTATGGCATACTAAAAGAAGATCAATTAATTACAGAAGTATTTTCTTTCACAAATGGACTCAATTTTGAACATTAAACCATCCAACTCACCCTCACCCTTGCTGGAAGATAATGTGCCTCCCAATGGCTTACCTTCCGAACCTTTACAAGCAGACTGTGACTCAAAACCGCTTATCCCTGCTATGACTAATGAAGCATGGCAGGCGGGACCGTATACCTCATCAGACTTCAACCCCTGTTCTCCATCATTCCTTCCAAAAAAGCCTATCTGCTCTCAGGGTCAACCTGTCAGTAAGCCCAAACCTGACACAACTCTTAACTCACCTGCACCAGCCAGCATCATCTCAAACTGTTCTACAGGTGAAGAACTCCTGGAAAAACTATTGGAACAGCTAACCCAGAGACAGGACAGGGAGAGCCTTCCCGTCCAGGGCCTGAAGTGTTCAGATGAAATCCGCTACAATATTCCACCTGGATAAAATCTTTCAAAACCTTCATCGAAAGAAAAACAAAAGACCCTTCAGAATGGCTTTATCACCTTGGACGCTGCCGGTACACTGCAGGGGAAGCCAAGGAGGCAGTTAGTGGTCTTTTATCATTAGGCAGTACAGACGCCTACCAGAAGGCAAGGAAAATCTTGACTGACCGATTTGGAAACCAATTCATGGTAGCTGATGCATTTCGCAAAAGGATTAATAATTGGCCAAGGATTTTTGCCAAACAATGGTCAAGGTTTGAGAAGATTCTCTGACTTTCTTGAAAACTGTAATACTGCAGTGAATAGTATCGTTACCTGAGTGTGCTCAATGACTCCGATAAAACTCAGAAGATACTAAGGAAGCTCGCTAATCACTTGGCAGTCAGATGGAGTCGAATCGTAGACGAAGTGGATAACTGATGAAGAGTCAGTCCAATCACCTGGGGAACAAGCTCACCAGTTAGCAAGGAAACAAGAAAAAGTTGTTTCCCTCCATTCTCAGAATTTGCAAATTCATGAAGAAGGAAGCAAGGATTTCTTGCAATCCAGTTACTTCCCTACATACCCTGAAGGGAGATGACAAGGAAGATCGTGGGAGAAATGGAATGTCAACAAGACATAGAAAACCACCTGAAGCAGGAGCCTTTGCAACAGGAGTTTGAGAAGGCAATGAGAGTAGTCCAGAAAAGAGCGAATCCAAGATAAACATGTGCCTCCTTCGCAAGTCAGATCATGAACTTGACAACTGCCCCAGATTTGCAAGACTACCTCTTCCTGAAAAGAGGTAATTTGTGCAGTCACGGCCACTGTGCTGGGGATGCCTCAAGTGGAGACATGTATCGAAGGAATGCTGTGGAAGGAAGCTATGCATGACATGCAACAACCGCCACCCCACTTCCCTTCATGTTGATGCCCAGAAATCCATGGGAAAAAGGCAAGAAACTGGCAATACAAACAGTCAGAACGCAATCACTCGTTGCATAGAGGTCTGTAACATGAAAGGTCATGTCGAGAGTATCATACATTTCCTCATTGTTCCAGTTTGGCTTCACCACCACAACTCCCCTTGATAAGAAAATCATGGTGTACGCTTTACTGGATGACCAATTCGATGCACGCTTTATAAAGCAAGGAACATTGGAGAAGCTTGGAGTTGACGGTCCGGAGGTCAACCTAAAGCTTTCAACAGTCCTAGCTGAGGAAACCAACACCAGCCAGAAAATCACAGACCTCGTTGTTTGTGGTGTGCAGGAGGAAACAGACATCTTTCTGCCTCGTACCTATACAAGAAGCATCATCCCTGCCCGATGCAGTCAGATACCCAGACCAGAAACAGCTCGTAAGTGGCCACACCTGAGAAGAATGGTGGATTGCCTCATGCCATATGGGGACGATATGGATGTTGGCCTCCTTCTTGGCATCAACTGTGCATCCGCCATTAAGCCAAGGGAAGACAATGACCCTTACGCCAAGCAAACAGCCTTAGGCTGGGAGTTATGGGTACTGTGAAACCCAGTGATTGTAAGGTTGAAGTTGAAGGCGATTGTGCTGGAGTCAACAGGATCATTGCCCATGAAGTTCACTGCAGCTCAGGGAAACTTTGCCATTTTGCCTTCAAGACACACATGAAGGAAGTCCTCAATCCACTGCAGATAAACAAGATGTTTGAGCAAGACTTCATTGACACAAGGCCTGAAAATAGACTACTTTCCTTTGAGGATAGGAAATTTATGAAGAAGACAACAGATGGGGTACACCAAAGGGAGGACAGTCACTATGAACCACCCTTGCCATTCAAGCAAGACTCGGTCAAGTTACCTAACAACAAGGAGGTAGCTTTAAGTAGGCTCAGTAAACTGAAGGGGAGACTCAAACATGACAGCTGTTACCAAAAGGACTATCTCGCATTCATGGCAGAAATCATTGATTGTGGCTTTGCAGAAAGGGTACCAGCTGAAGACATCCCTCTCAACAACAGTTAAGTTTGGTACATCCCCCACCGTGGGGCTTATCACCCCAAGAAGCCTGATAAAATAAGTGTGGTCTTCGATTGCAGTGTGGAATATGTTGGGGAGTGCCTCAACCATCACCTTCAGGGACCTGAGCTCACTAACAATCTCTTAGGTGTGCTGTGCAGATTTCGACAAGAGCCAGTAGCCCTCATGTGTGACATTGAGGGCATGTTCCATCAGGTCAAAGTAAACCCAGAGCATCGTAATTTCCTCTGCTTCCTTTGGTGGGAGAACGGCAACCTTGACAGTGAACCAACCGAATACAGAATGACTGTGCACCTGTTTGGTGCTATATCCTCACCCGGTTGTGCAAACTTTGCCTTAAAGAAGATGGCAAGTGACTTCGAAGGCCAATATGGAAGTGAGGCAGCCAGCTTTGTAAAGAATGACGATGGGCTGAAGTCAGTGTCTACCCCTGATGCAGCTATTACCCTGGTGAAGACAAGGAAGATGTTATGTGCAAATGGTGGCTTCAATCTGCACATTCATATCAAATCACAAGGCTGTGATCGATGCAATACCCCATGAAGATCATTCAAAGGACCTCCAAAACCGGGATATCACCAAAGATACCCTCCCTGTTGAACGTGCTCTTGGTGTCCAGTGGTGTGTGGAGTCTGATACCCTGCAATTTAGAGTAGAGCTGAAGGAACAACCCTTGACTAGAAGAGGCATCTTCTCCACTGTCAGCTCTGTGTTTGATCCTCTTGGTATGCTTGCTCCTCTCATCCTGGTAGGAAAGGTTATTCTTCAGTAGCTATGTAGCTATGGAGCTGATTGGGATGATGAGGTCCCCGAACCACTAAAAGCAAGATGGGAAAGATGGAGGACAGACCTACCACTACTATCAACCTCAAGATTTCCAGATGTTACAAGCCTGTGGGCTTCGGACAGCTCAAATCTGTAGAATTACACCATTTCTTAGATGCTAGCAAAATACGCGTATGGTTTTGTATTTGATGTATGGATCGACTCAGTTGATTAACCTATCGCTGTTAGACCGTGAGAGTAAAGTGTCTTGCCCAAGAACACAAAACAATGTCCCCGGCCAAGGCTGAAACCCGGACCGCTTGCTCTGGAGTCGAGTGCACTAACCATGAGGCCACTGCACCTCCCTCCTCCCTCCAACTTACATGAACTTACATTATTTCATGATAAAGTTTCCATAAAAGGCATGCGCTGATTGGCTGAAACAGCATTCTTTATCAGAGAACTGATGCACAGTAAGCCAAATTTGACCCAAATTAAGAGCGCC
>JAHPZR010049638.1:5000-15993 GCA_019787425.1 Platygyra sinensis | reverse complement strand
CTTTTAAAGTGTTACTGAAACGAAATTTTTGTATCGGAGATTTTTGCATAATAATAAAGTATGAACCTTGTTTACAAACAGTTTCAACTTTTTTTTCGCTTGCAAATCGCGGAAAGTGCTTTTTTAGCCGCTTGAAGTTGGCTCCTTGAACCCGAAATTGGCGGCCATTTTGGCGCGGCCAAACCAGCCTCATGACGTCATGAGTAGTATACATCTCAGAACTCAGAGTAAACCCCCAGTGAGCATGGAGTGTGACCCGAAAGTCAAAAGGCCAAAGAAACAGTCACTGGGCAAGTACTGTTTAGCTGGTGGCCCTGGAAACATGAGTTGTACCAATAACTCGAAAACAGAGGGCATATCAATGGATATGTTCCCGCATGATGAAACAATTCGCGAGAAACAGGTTCGCTTCGTCCAAAGGCATAGGGCAAAATGGGAACCATCCCCCAGTGTCTTCTTCATCGCTATATTGATCGGTTTCGCTTTCTTCCGAAGAAAAATCACCCAACATTTCCTCGTTATCCGACATAATCTCCGACCGTGTAACAACAAACAACGTAAGAGAAAAGAACCAAGATGGCAAATTGTATACAACTCGTGACGTCATCAGTCTTAATCATTTGGTTCCAGGCCCCGGACACCGTTTGGAGCAAAAATGCTGTTTTCAAGCTTAAAAAATACCACTTTCCGGTTTCTTTTGGCAAAAACGAATTCGCTCACGATGATTAGCGCATTTCCAAGTACAAAATAACGCCATAATCTCCGATACAAAAATTTCGTTTCAGTAACACTTTAAGTGGTTTTACCCCAGGAGTGTTTAGACAGAATTATCTCGTGAGTCAATAGTGTTAATTGAAGTGTGACAAAGGTCTTGTGTAAAGTCTCGACAGACGTTGTGTTTGTTGAAAAGTAACAGAGAGGTTACGTATAGTTTACAAGTCTAGCATGTGCTTGTTGTGAAGTCTTGTGTGGAATTACTGTGTTCATCCGGAATAAATAACCTTGTTGTTGTTTCCAACACCCCTACGTTCTGTTTAGACTGCAAACTACCTGCCACTTTAAACAACGAACTTGCAACACTATGGTATGGTAAAAATGTCGATATGGTGACGAGACTTGTTTCTTAGAAACCATAAGATTTAAAGCTTGTCATGATATTGATCAGCACTTAAATACATGATTCCCTATAATGACAACCATACAATATAACAAACTCAATCTACAGCATCTATTTACGACATGACCCATAACCTATCGTCTAACCCCTCTACCCTGCTACCTATTCTAAAGTAACCTGTGCTTAGTCACCCAATGACACAAACTAATTAAATATGCATGAAACTTCTAGACCAAGTTAGCATATACACGAACCTTCCATGTCACGCAATAATTTTTTCGTAACACATTAAAAGCAGAGCCAATCAGGATGCAATCAGTACTACACCCAGCCTTCCCATCCTGCTCTGCTGACATGTCACATTGTGCTGGCCACCTTATTGTCAAAAAGGCTTTAAGTATTCAGAAGCATAGGCAGGATTTCTCAAAGGGCCTGGTTACTTTGTGTCAGTGATGATGGCCAAGATATCATCATGGCGTTTTCACCACCTGTTGTAGATTGTTAGCCTTAAAAAAGGCTAACAAATAAAGGGGGTCACAGGCATCCCAGGACCCCACCCCTGAGCTACGTCCTTGGTACATGTATTTCCTAAAAATAAAGGTGACAAATGGGATATTCCATGGTATGCCACTCAGAGGCATTACATAACTTTAAATATTTTAGATTATTATATAATATAAAATTGTTAGAAAAATAGTCTTTGATTCATGAGGTTAAAGAAAGCAATCACAAATAAGTTGAATCATCTCGATATTAAACCAATTTCTCCTAACTAATAATTGTAGTCATTCAAAAGAACTGCTAGAATTTCCTCGTGTTCATTAGCTGTGTGCTATGGTCAATCTTTGTTGTAGACCAGGTTTAAATGTGCTTGCATAATGGCAATGGGTGAGTAAGGGTTGCAGAACACTGAATTTATTGACTAATATTCTGACTTAGGAGGGCGCTCTGTGCTGCTTATCAACTGTGCATGCTGTTTAATTATCTTAATGACTCGGTATAACATTTTAATAAGTTAACTAAAAGCTGATCTGATAATAATTATTATGCTAAATGTCATAATGCATAATCATTTTGAATGTCATTTTCAATAACACATAACCTATTTTTGAAAGCTTGTTAAATTACTAATTACTTGTAAAAGTTGTTTAATCTGTCCATTTTCTTTATCTTCTCTTCCTTCTCCAGTATTCTCTCATAATAAATCCATAATGTCTCTCAGTCTATGAATTATCAATAAAAATGTATTGTGTTAACTTCAATTTAGTTTAATCCAGCTTTTCTCTTCTCTGTGTTTTCTCCATTCATTTGGTTGTTTGTTCCTTTGTTTCCTTTAAGTTTCTAGTTGTTTGTTTTTACTTTGTTATTCATCTCTACTTATTTTTCTTTTAAGTTATGGAAAGATATTGTTTTACTGATTTGATTTGCTATACTGTGGTTAATAGGAGGAAGAAGAAGGTGAAGAAAGTTTCACTCATTTGGCCCTCAAGTGTGTGGGTCTTCTTGTCCTCGGGGTTGGTTTGGTGAGTAAATTAATCTGAATTCAGACTTCGTTACCCTGTACTCCTGTATCAGGCATTCACACTAGTAGTGCATTAATATTATCTAGCAGTTCCTTTAATTACGTTCTCTCTAAAAGTTGACAGGCATCTTTCTGGCATCACTTGTGTTTACCCTCTAAGACCAGTCAACTGCACATTAATTTATTGAACAATTTTTGGTCTTGCTCATAGGTGACAATTTTTGCTGATCCAATGTGCGATGTGCTTGATTCACTGACCAATCCAAAGAACAAATCTCACATTCCTATTTCAGGTAAGTTATGTTTTTAATTTCTACATTATATATTGAAAAAAGAAAAAATTTACACTTTCATATTACGCTCTACTTTAATGTATTGAGCACTGTTAACTACGGAAAAATCAAATCACAGATTTCCTAATTTCAACATTATAAGGAAGAAGAAAATTACTCTAACCTTTTGAAGTCATCCTTATTCCTGTGGTAAAAAATTGAAAGTTGCTCAGAGCTACTGTTATTAAATCAGTGTCATAGAAGGCTTTTGAACTAGTCTAAAATGGAGATTAACAGCTTGATTTTCCATGTTTTGTGTTCTTGTGAAAGATGCACTAGCTTATAATCTTATTCCGAACTAGAACTAAAATTGACTCTAAAAATATTTTTAGTGTAATTTTCTAAGTTAATTTGCTTTTTGTAAATTTCAATGGTACATCTGTTACTCTCCACTCTTGAAACATTTAACTACAATAGATGCTATGTTTTGTGCTCTTGCTTTTTAGCATTCTACGTGTCATTTGTGGTAACTCCCCTCTGCTCCAATGCCTCGGAACTTGTCTCTTCTCTGATTTTTGCCGCCAAAAAGAAGAAAGAAAACATCTCCATGACTTTTGCACAGGTAATAATTCTGTCTCAGATAAGAGAAGTAAACAAGAACTAGATAGATACTCGGAAGCCTGCAAACTTCATGACGTCATTACAATACTTATTGTGCATCTTGATACTTACTGTATTCCAATATCCATGTTCAAGCACCCTGTGTCATGTTTCCATGTCATTGGGCTCTTGTGGCCAGCTGTTTGCAAATGTGCAAACTTATTGGTTGCTTTGGTGTCAACAAAAATCAATAGCCACAGGGTTATGTTGCAAAAAAAATACTGTTTACTCCAGTGGTTCAGTTTGCATCAACTCTGATACTGGGCACATGGTCCCAGCCCCTGTGGCAACTATCAGCCAATGAGAAAAACAAAAGTTTGCAGTACAATTGTTAGTACTTGTAAACTATACTAGTGCAAATGCTGTAATCTGATTGGTTTAAAAGTACACTATCAGGCACAAAAATGTCCTGTGGCTGAAGGTCGTCTAAAACATGACCATGATTTGTTTTCGTTTCCCTTAAAAGTTTAGGACTCTTTTCAGAGAAAGATTTTGAAACGTTATTGGATAATACCTACTTGAATGTACACATGTTATTTGAAGGAATTTTAATTTGATTTCTTAACTTAAAGAACAAGTTTACTCGAGATGAGGTGATTGTTGATTTGGCCTCCTCAAACTTGTACACAAATCTCACAAATATTAAAAAAGGAAATAATTATTATGACCTTGTCAGGGTTAGCATTGTTTTGTTATGATTTTCTTTCTCCATTTCTCCTTGCTTAGCTTCAATTGAGAAGATAATATCAAACACTCTAGAACACACATTGAAGTGTTCGAATTGTGGTCTAAAGCAGTCTCCAAAGTTTGATAGATTACTTTATTACCCTCATCAAGTATCACCTCATAGAAATCTTAAGCTCTGAGATAAGCATGCAGTAAGGTTAGTCTTGACTTCAGTCGCTCTCTTGTGTCTGGTCTACTTTCCTTCCCTGAGGAGAGTAGCTTTGGGCAAGAAGCAGGCCCAAACAGCGGCTAGTTATCGAGCCTACAGTTAAGTATGCTGATTTGCAACAGAAAATAACAAGTTGTCTTTGTTTCAATTTGTGTTGCAGTTGTATGGAGCTGGCACAATGAACAATACCCTATGTCTTGGCATTTTTGCTGCCCTTGTTTACTTACGAGATCTGAAGTGGTACTACTCTGCAGGTTAGTCTATATCTGGAGATAAAAGGCTTATTTTCCCCTACAAAAAACACATCAACCAGACACATAACGAGAATCAGGAAAATCATAAAGCAGGAGATACTCGGCAATAAAATATTGAAGTTGACTTTCGTAGGATATCAAGATTTCTGCAGATCTAGGAGGGTGTTATCCACTGAGGCCGAATTCAGTAATTGCTTTATTGTTCATTCTAAATATTTCCCCATTCTCAAAGCAATTTCACCATTTCGCTCTTTGCTTTTCTGCTCACCAAAAATAGTACAACCTCATTCCCAGGTTTTCTCGGTAAATGGTTTAAAAACCTGCAGGGGGCTGCACTTTTGACATCATTTTGATATCATTGGTTCAATATGACAAAACTTTGACTGAAAGGCCAACCGACTTATTACTGATTAACTAATAACTTTTGGAGAGACAGAAGACAGACAGATAAATTGATTGATAGATGACTGATAAACTCAAATTTTCATCTGCAGAGGTGACTGTGATTATCTTTGTGCAGTGGGTTGTGGGAATTGTTGGTTTCCGTTTGACTTACAAGGTAAGCTTCTTTTCAATTTGTGAAACAATACAAATATCACTGGAAAGGTTTCCTGTCTGCAGTGTCATGAATGTCCTCATCCTAGCGTAAGCTGATGTGGTTTCAAGCCAGCAGAATTTACTGTATCAATACAATGGGGCTCTATAATATTAAGTTCCCTCTCTCTCCTTTTAACCAAAATTACCAGGCTGTTGGTTGCTTAAGACCATGGTACTGCTTTACTGGGCCATAATGGCTCTAATACCCTTGGTCAGTCCACTTATTTACAGTATAGGTACATGGTCCCAAATATGGCAGTAAAGAACTGTTTTACCGTCAGTCAGCTATTCAGCAAAAGGGAGTAAGCTTCTAAAGAAACTGTGGTGCTGCATCGGTGGGGAGTATTACAAGATAATTTGGTTTTGTCAACGGGGTTTATAACTTGAATTGGCCACCGTAAAGAGATTCGAAAGCTGACATTTCAAGCGTAGCCCGGCCCTTTGTCATTTACTCCTGACTAAAATCAAGACTAAGCTAAGCCAAATATGACTCCTTAAGACCTCAAACATGTTGTTTGCTCATGAAGCTTTGTTCTGTTAGCCTGGTTTACACTGGCAACATAACAGAAAGAAAAGAGCTGTCTTGCCTTATGTGGTTATGCTTTTGTCATTACGCTCCTGTTGTGTTGTTCACACTTCTGGCTAAAGCATCAGCATGGAGTGTTTCACTTGGTTCTGCTATTGTGTTGTTATGTCACAAGTGTGAACCACACCTTAAGATGTCTTCCATCACACTACTCTTTGCTTAAAAAAGCACAGGACGTCTCTAAAAGAGGCTAAGTACAGCGAGATAGTAAGAAATGGCATGCAAAAATATTCTGGCCAGCCTTTCTGGTGAGTCAATAAACAACTAATATTTGGTATTTATTCTCTCTTATTTTATGGTGCAGTTGTGGACTGGTGCCCTTGTTGGATCATTGTACATTGTGTCCATTGGCCTGGTTGCTCTTCTGGAAAGCAGTGCCATTGGTTGGAAGTAACTTTCTTCAACTGCCATTTCTACATGATGCTATTATTTTGTGGCATAGGAACTGAAAATCGTACACTATTTTGTTTCCAAAACTGACATTATATTTGAGTCCATCGGTTATCTTTATTTTCTATTTTTGTCATCTCTGGTATTCGGCAACTCTTGATAAATCAATATCTGCAACTGTTCAGGTGGTAGTCTCGTGATCTTTCCAGTTTTGTCACACAATCTTTTAGAAGATTGTGTTACAATTAAGTTGGAGGCTAACCATGACTGAAGAAAGCAGATTCATCAGTTGTAAATTATTTTTCTCAATGTATTTTCAATTTAAAATGCACCAAAGTGTTAATTATTGATATTTTGTGGTCCTGGTGGACTCCATGCTAGGTATGGTATTGTTATTTCTCAAATTGCACAATTAAATATGTAAAGCAAGTATGCTTACAAGTTAAAATAACTAACTTAAGACCTTCACTGGCCAGTAATGTAAAAGATGTATTTTTTTACCAGTAATCCGTTAGAGACTTTGTGTGAATAAGTGAGTGGGATTTAGTCGGATAGACCAGTTCAACAATTTATACAAAAAGCAGCGGGCTTTTAGTTCATGAATTTGTCTTGTCTGTCTTGTGATGTAATTGTTGAAATAAACAAGTAGATCTCATGTAAACATTTGAGTTGTCCTCAGTTTAATAGCAGCAGTATAGGCAAGGCCTGGCTTGTGCACTTAGACAGGGTGGTGGCCCCTTCAACTCCTTTAACACCACACCCTCGCCCCCACACCTCAGCCCTATTTTCTGTTCTCTGGATTTTGGTACCAACCACAGATCTATCAGGAGCCATGCATGGAAAATTGTAGAGCCTCGAGTGGAAATGCCAAGATGACTCTGGACATTATCCTTTCACATCACTCAACTATAAATATATCAACCATCCTTCTTAACAGGAATGCAATTCTTTAAAAAAATGCACGCCTATCAATATGATAACCCCTGAGTTAATGTCTTGTCTATCCTTCTCTCATAATACATTGACGTTTAACCCTAGCTATTTAGCATGGGCTTAGACTTGGGACCTTTAAAGCCGGGAGGGGTTGCTTTTTGAGCGCCGCCTATGTATCTCCAAAACTACTTTTAAATATAGTTATCAAATTTATAGGCCGTGTTAAACATCCAAAGGTATTTACTTTAGAGACAACAACTAGTAGATCACGACGTCATTTAACGTACCTCCGCCATTTTGGATACCAGGATCTGCCCTCTTCGATTGCACTCATTAACAATCGATGAGCTTGGAAAATGATGCCTGAAAGGATGGTGGAGCCCGAGAGCAAGCAAAACCGAGCGCGTACGGTATCCATGACAACCCAGTGAGCGGCAACCACTAGGCACCTGGTGGGCTGGAAAAAAGCAGCAGAAAACAAGCGGAATGATTTGACAACTGCAGGCGAGCTGTAAAATGCTGGCGCCCCTGCACAAATTCTCCGGCCACCCCGTACTCACTCTGAGGGAGCTTGCTGGTCAACAATAAGCGCTTGATGACCGGCCCCAAGGGAAACAGTGAGTTTTGTTTCTCCGAGACCCTCAATGTTTCCTGAGGCGAATTTTGTTCGCCCTAGGGAGTTAGTGAGTTTTGACCCACGACACGTGACGCGTTTTCCTCCAATCAGAAAACGTATTTGAGCTGGGAGGTATAACAATCTTGTTTCGCATCAACTTAACCTACATTACCTTTAGCCACATTATATTATATGCATAGACTTGTTTTTTAACCATCGTAGTAACACAAACAGCGATCAGTAATAAAACATTCTATTCAAACGCATTTTACTGCTGTAATCTGATTGGCTGAGCCTTTGCACAGTATCAGCCATTATAGTTCACCACTAAATTTTCTCCGATTCTAATTTGTTTTAACTGATCACGTGACGCGATAGTGTTCATCCGCGGAGGGACACCATGAGCCCACAGTGCCCGTCCGCCGAAAATACCCGGATGGGTAATAGTCGTCCGTGAAAATTTTTGTGTGAACAAGCGGGTTCGTAGAAAATGAACAACTTAAACTGTATTACGGGGGTTTGTCTGTTTTCTTTTTTCAAATTTTGCATTCGACTTTCACGGCTTTCATCTCAAAATCTTGAAAATGATTCAATAGAAGTCTAACTGATCTTTGAACTATCGCGCGGAAGAAAATTTAGTTTGAACAATAAAGACAATAGAGTGTCAACTATCGGTCTGATAGTTGCCCCTTGGAAATTTGATGTTCTAAAAACTAGCACATTTGCACTCGAAGCTTCGCTTGTCAGGAAAATATTTGTTTTAAGAACATCAAATTTCCGCGGGGCAACTATCAGCCGATAGTTCCTCGAAAGAAACACTCTATTGTTTAATACGTGTGCAGTGACTGGAGGTCATCTATAAAATGGATACGTTTTTTCGTTTTTCCAAAGTTTTGGAGGAAAATTTTGATGAAAATGGATAATTAAATTCCTGAAAAGACTAAACGAAGGACAATTACGGTTTCTTGACTCTAAAAAAGTTGAAATCATTTAAAAAACTCATTGGCGCGCACACAGCTTCAATTTTAAATGACAATTCAATCCGAGTGATCTTTTTAAGGGCAAAGTTAAATAACACGTCGAGAAATATTTCAAAACTGTTGTTTGAATTAAAGTTCTCAAACTCATTAATAATTCATGAAGTCAACCACAAATCACTGCATTTTTTTGTATACCCAATGAAAAACTGGATGAAAATCTTTAAAGATTTGGATATTGTATCCAAATCTTTAGAGATTTGGATAAAATATCCGAATGTCCACTGATTCTCAGAAAATCATGTGACCGACAACCGACATGACCTGACGTCATAGGGATAAAAAACAGAATTTTGAATTTATTTCTGGGTCAGGAAATGTCCAGATCTTATGTTGGGCTCTGTCTCACCAGACGTAACCACATTACATGCAGATTTAGTCAACTGTAGAATTTTATGTCTTCAAATTACTCAAGCCCGGGATCCTTCTTTCCGGGGAGCCGAGGGGGCTCATTTCTAGAAGAGCGCGCGGCTTGTGTAATTAGGGAGCTTAAGCACGCGCGTTTTTGAGAGGCGGACGGCAACTGGAAAAAAACATTTCCCTTCCTAAGACCGTATTGTCTCCCACATTTTTCTACTATTCATCTCTAATGAAGAAAGATACTTGGTATTCTGAATGTGGTTGTGTGAGGGCAAGTTTAAAGTGAAAAGAACTCACCTCCGGTTACCGCTCGTGTCTCAAAAACATGCGTGCTTAAGCTCCCTATTATAAGCGTTTGTGGGCATCTTGGGAAACATAAAGACTTCGGTAGCTAACAAAATTACGTTTCCCAAGGGCTAGAGTTGTCTAATTTACCTCTCTAGCTTGATTTACTTCGATGTCCTCTAATCAACGGGAAAACAAATTCACATCTAGAATAAAAGCTTTCGTCATTTTATCGGTATGCTAGATTTGCAAACAATGATTACAGAAGCAAATGGCCACACTTTCTATGGGTTTATAGAGGTAATAACCCTCCCGGGATGTTTATTTGGGAGAACACGAGAAACGTTTGTAAATCAGAAGACGCGCGATTTTTCCATGGGTTTACTGGCACAATAAACCATAGCTGATTAACCAATCAGAGCGCGCGCATTGATTTTGTTATGGTCTGGATAAAAGTAGTGATGAAGTTAATTTTAAGAAAAACACGACACTCCTGAGTTTTGCAGACATGTTTCGGTAATTGCCTCTGCCATCTTCAGTGTGAAATGAAAAATAAATTCCAGTGAAATAAAAATACTAGAGAAATTACTATAATAGTAGCAATAATTAAGACTAGGACAATAGTAATTCAAACAATAGAGTAATTTCGACATATTAAAATCAGTTAAAATTCACCATAAAACAATAGACCTCAGTGCGAGGCTCTGGGGAATAACTACAGAGTTTATGGGGTTTATTCACCAGAGCCTCGTTTTGAGGTCTATTGTGTTAGGCTGAATTTAATATATCGAAATTGGTCTATTAAACAGAAAGTTTTAAATTAACATGTTTGACCTGTGCGTTAAGTGTCGCTTTGTGCCAAAGTATGTGCAACGCCTCTTTGAACTGATGTTAAGAGCAAACCGCGAGGATGCCTGATCGATGATGGCAAAATTGTCACGGGAGCATGCAGAGCGATATACTGACGAGCTCTCCAGGTGCTTGAAAATGTGTGAGGCCTTGTCCGTTTCCAAGTGTTCCCTTACACGTGTATTGAAGACCATTGAAATGTCGGGTGGTCTCACCGACATAGCAGGCTGCACAGCCTACACACGATTTTGTTATTATATAAAAGTGAAAGAGACGATCGCGTTGCTAAAAAAAACAGAGTTATTGCTTCAATTTTGTTTAGTGTATCTTCATCAACCTCGAATGGATATAAAAATATTCTTTCTTCACTAGAGTGTCTGGATAAACTCTAGCCGTAGTATCTATTAAAGGAAATCGTGGGTAGCTGTTTATGTCAAGATTTGGATCAGGGCATCTTGTAACTGCACTTATATTGACATACACGGGAAAGTTAGACTCTGTATAAGACAATTGATAACTGTTTGTAGAACCAACAGGACTACTACCAAATTTGGTTTGTACCATACGGTTTGGTGTATTTGAGGCCAGAGTGGCAATTCCCATATTAGGATTTATGGCTG
>JAHPZR010049637.1:0-25140 GCA_019787425.1 Platygyra sinensis | reverse complement strand
GTAAGGTGAACCACATCTTATTATTTCTTTTGTTGTTTTTTCTTCAGAAACGAACATGGTCTTTTATTATAACTGGCCTGTTTTCGATGAGAATATAGAGAATTACGTAACGTAAAATGCTGCGTGCACGACTTCTCGGATACAAAAGAAATTCGCTAATTTCAACTGTTCAATGAAACTGCTCATGGTTCCCGCTGAATCAAGTCTACGAATGACAATAATTTTATCCTATGCTTTATTTAAGCAATAGACCACAAGTCTATATATAGGCTGATAAACCACGCGGGATGTTGATAGAACACGAGAAGAATTTGTAAAACACGAGCCGCAGGCGAGTGATTTACGAATTCTTCGAGTGTTCTACCAACATCACAAGTGGTTTATCAGCCTATAAACCATAGAAACTTGTGGTCTATTGCTTTTATGTAATAATTCAGAAGACGCGCGATTTTTCCGTGGGTTTACCGGCACAATAAACCATAGCTGATTGACCAATCAGAGCGCGCGCATTGATTTGGTTATTATATAAATGAACATATTCGAGAGACACAATCAGATATTTGTAATAACAAAGAAAATAAGAAAGCACAAGTAACAGGGCCATGTCGTCCACATTTCTCAAGTGTTCGCAGTGTCTCATAGAACGTTAATCTATTTTTTTTATTTTTGCATATTTACTTTCTTTGTGATTTACTGAGACTTAACTGGGGCGGCACAACAATCACGATTTTCTTCGGTTTGCCCAAAGCGAAAATGTTTCTTATCAGCCCATCAGCTGACAGCTTTATAAGAAAGTACGCGATCAGAGTCATCTTTGACTGAAGAGGCTAAACATAGCCTTATTAATAGTGATGCAATTAATTTGTTTCTCCGTTTGTTTTTGTTTTTCAGCAGTTTTTGTTGGACTGATTGATCAGCAGAAACAAGTCAGAAGTATGAAGTGCATTGACCTCAACTAACAGTTTTCAAGCCGGGGATGTGTTGTAATTAGTAACATGACTTGACATTTAAGTTTTGGTCCCTTTTAATCACAACATTCTTCGGTAGGATTGGAACTGCGTGATAATACAACACGTAATCCTTTTCAGATTTTAGTTAATAATATTATTTTGTAAACAAAAGTTATAGTTTTACACCGGAGCAAGTTCTTTTGAGTTTAGAATAGGGATTTTTTTTTTTACAAGATGTACTACTGGACATTACAAAAGCTATCGGAGAGAGTAAGCACATAAGCTGTGTCAAAACAGGTTCCAGCAAATTTCAAAACGTAGATTTTGATGAATCACTTTGACCACTCTTTATCAGTTTATGTTACAGTCTTGAAATAGGAAAACTGCCCAATCATTGTTTAACAGTTGGTGTTATTTTCGTGTCACAATAGGTTGCCATAGAAACAGTATGACCTGCTAAAAGCACCCTTAATTAGTGATTTAAGTGCTTATATTTCAAAAGCGGCATGGTGAAGCGATTTTTTATTATCTTATTTTGATAAGCAGGAAAATATGCAATTTTTGGCAAAAGTGTAAAAAATTCCGTGTACGGTGTTCAGAGCTTTAGTTTGACTGAGTAAAGTTAAGGACGTTATGAGCCCCATTCGCAGAATGTTTTAAAACTTTGCCAAAAGTTGCAACTGATCCTTCTTATCCTGCTTATAAGCAATCATAAATATGTAGCGATGTGGATTCTGACAAAACTAAAGCGAGATTTAAAATGGGAATCAAACGTGTAATTTTGAAGGAAAATATCTCTGCAAATTTTCATTTCACATTCAAAATGCACGTGATAGTAGGAAAAACACGTCTTGGATGTATTTTCTGCCATTGTTGAGAGGGTTATCCATGGTTTTTGTTATCCAAAAAGTGGCAAAAACTTTTTTATTATATGGGTAGCTCCAAATGTTCCTGTCGCTTTTGTAAAAGAAGTCAACAGAAATATTTTCTCTTTCGTTTGGAACTTCAAATCAGACAAAGTTAGACGAAAAACCGTGGTTGGACCAATTTCCAAAGGTGGTCCAAGTATGGTGAATTTTTCAGACATGGTCAAATCGCTCAATATCGTCTGGGTAAATCGTTATTGCAAAGCGCCTGACAGTCACTGGTACCACCTTCTTGATTCCATGTTGCACAAAGTCGGAGGAGCTTTCCTATTCCAATGTAATTACGATCTAAAATTGCTGGATCTCAAAAATCTACCTACTTTTTAGAAAAATGTTTTAGCGGTTAGGCCAGAACTTAATTCCAGAGATCCTATCGATGCAAAAGAAATCCAACAAGAAATTTTATGGAACACCGCTTTATTATGATAAGTGGAAATTCCATTTATTATAAAGCCCCGGTTAACAGAGGCAATTTGAAAGTATGTAACCTACTAGACGCCCAGGGTCAGTTCCTTTGTTTTGAAGAATGATTTTAAGTGCAAATTTGGAGTTCGCTGTACTTTCCTCGATTATGCTGGTGTTCTTGCTGCAACTCCTCAACTTTGGAAGAGCAAATACTAGGTATTAACCCGATGGGTGGTGAACCCTACAAGTCTCTTCCTACAGGGACATCATTCCCTCCAGTAAAAAAGCTCGTTTGATACTCGCAGAGCAGTCTTTTTCTCCTCCCAATGTTGAAATCAGTTTAACTAAACAAGTGCCAAATGTCAAAGACGCCTACGAACTTCCTTTTAAGGTCACCGAGGAAAACAAGTTGAGAAGCTTTCAGTTTAAAATCATACGTAACATCATACCAACCAATCTCTCTCTTTATAAAATGAACATAAAAGAAACAATGCAAGCACTGCCTCTTCCAAAATGAAACTCTTGTTCATATGTCTCTTTTACGCTCTATAGTGGAACCCTTTTGGAAAGACGTTATAACATGGTGGAATATCAAGCGTTCAGACAATATTTATCCTAGTTACACAGAAATCCTTAACGGCTACAAACCTGAATCTAAGAGCTTTTGCGCGTTAAATCATTATCGATCTTCTGATTGCTAAATATCATATATTCCTCACAAGAAATCAATCAGAGTCTCCGAGCTTAAAGGTCTTTCTTGCTCTACTGGAAAATAAAATCAAATGTGACAGACAAATGGCGATTAAAAACTCAAACTGCAGAAAAAACGAAGCTAAGCGGACCACTCTCTGCATTTGCGATGCGTAAAGTATTTTCCTTTTCTAAAATTTCTTTACAACTGTCCATTGCCAACCCTATTTGTCATGTTCCAATAATACAAGTGAAGGTGTTATATTTCTTTTTTCTATTTTAGTTTCTTTGAACTTTTTCTATATGTTTTGTTTTTTGCGTAGTGTATCGTAAAGTTTTAGCGATATAGTGTAACTCTACAATTTAAAAAAGTAGTATCAAGTAGTATAGAATCCAAATGCCTTCAGCTATCGAAATCAAGCTTCAAGTACTATTTGCAGCACCAAGATATTAAATGGACATGTTCACTGTGCTCTTTGCCGAATTTTAGTGCCAGCCGGATTCCTTTTTCGATGACAACGAATTAAATGTCAGCTAACAACTTGGATTCATCGAATGATCTACTTGGTGAAGATGACACTGAAATTGATATTAGACAATTGAGGGAAAACAACAGAAAACAATGTATCATTGCAAACTTAAACATCAACAGTCTACCAAACAAATTTGCAGAGATAAAAGAATGGCTCAATACCAACGCTTTTGACATTCTTTCAGTACAAGAAACCAAGATCGATCGTTCGTTCCCAAACACCCAATTTCACGTCGATGGCTATAATGTATTTCGTCGGGATACAGTCAAGGGCGGCGATGGCATCGCGGTCTATATTCGGGACACTATCATTGCATCGCGCAAGAAAGAAATTGGAAAACAACTAGAATCGATATTATTTGACTTGCAGATTGGCCACAGACAGTTCGCGCTAATGATAACATACAAACCGCCCTCTGTCGACAAGATAACATTTGCGAGTGAACTGGACGAAGCCACGCACGTCTCTGATGATGTGATCTGTACTGGTGATCTTAATTAATTGCAACAAAATAAGAGAGACTGCTCGCAGTCTAATAGTGGCCAGTTTCCTTTTAATAGCCTAGTATTAGAATAAGGCATTTATACAAAAAGAGTTATGTAGACCGGACGAAGGAATTAGCCAACGGAAGTCTTGAGATATAGAGCAGAAGAATTCATCAGAAAAATTTTTGATGGTCCATCGTTTGGAAAATTGATTCAAACTAATTTATTAAATGCAAATTTTTAATTTCAAGGCAAGCTAACCAAGACTTTCGTTTGACAAAGTAAAAACATCGTACTGTTGTATCCATAGCACAAGCTTTGTTTTTGGCACGAACTTAATGCAGACTAGGAAAGAATCAGACAACAAATTATTTGAATTTTTTCAACAGTGTAGCTTGACATTTCGGACAAATGACAAAAATCATTAGAAATAAATTAAAATAGAGGTGTACTTTATTGCCAGAAATTGCTGCTAGTAAAACATGATTAGCCGCTACGATAAACTGTATTGAGCTAAATCAGTTTGTTGAAAGACAAGCACGAGCAAAATGCTCACTTTGCTTATTTACTACCAAATAGACCAATTCCATATATTAAAATTCAGCCTAAAACAATAGACCTCATTATTATATGACAGGGTAAGTCCAAGCGTTCTGATTGGTTCTTTCTTGGTCAGGATTTCGCCATACGGACCGTTTCCATGGAAACGGTCATCAGCTGTGTATTTTTTGTTTTCGAAAGCCGGCAAATTCAAAACGAGCATGGCTTGAGTCCCATATAATAAACTTCTTACTAACCTAGCTAGCTCGAGCGGTTCTGGGGAATATTGACCTTCGGTCGTTTTTGTACGGGTCTCGCCTCGCTCGGTCCGCCTCTGCCACGACCTCGGGCCAATATTCCCCAGTACGGCCCTCGCGCTCGGTTAGTAAGAGGTTAGTACCAGGCTCCGGGGAATAAACCGCCCAAACTCTGTACTGAGGTTTATAGTTTTAGGCTGAAGTTTAATGTATGGAAATTGGTCGATTTGTCATCGTAAATGAAATGGTATCAAGGTTTTACTCACCACTTCCCTTTCGCTCCAAGAATACAGAATTAAAGGCGGCAGTCTTACTTTACACCAGGATTTTGTCTGAAGGATAACAAAAAAACTGAAATCATTTCAGTTTTCCTTACAATTGGATTTCTTAAAAGTCCATGTTAAAATTACACTGAAATAAAACAAACGAGGAAACCAAACACAACAAGACCATAGGGGAAGATCAACCAACAAAACTGAAAGTCGTCGAGGATAGTTGTCTAATTTCTAATGTTTTCAGTACCTCCTAGCATCACGTGACTATAAAGACGAACCAAACTGAAATGTTACAAAGGATGTCAGAAGTACAGAGTGGAAATCCACGGCAAAAAATTAAAGAAACAGATGAAGATAAACGTAGCAAACTTACAATTCAATAACAAAGGTAGACTTGCAAAATTGTAACCAAAGACAAAGACGCGCCGAAAATAAATGCACATGCGTGACAATCATGACAGAATAACTTAAAAGATTTGCAAAGTTAATCTGAAAGAAAACAGTCGATGAAAACAAAACAAAACAAGACCATCGGGGAAAATCAATAAACAAAATTTAAAGTCGTGGAGGATGGAAGTCCGATGAATGAATTTGTGCATTTAAAATTCAAACCCTTTCTTTCTCTATTTATACAACACGTATGTAATCTGAATACATATAGTGACCAAAGCTACTTACTTTTCTAACCTTTATTTGAGATGTGCGAATCAGAGTGAGATCCCACTCGATCTGCGTCAGGAACAGGGGTCTTCCCCTAGAAAGGACCATAGTACATTACAGCTTTAATAAACATTTTCAGTAAATTCAAAGTAAAACCATCAAACGAGAGATTCGGAAAGACGATATCTTATATCTGGTTTATTAACTGACTGTCCTTACCGTTTGAGAGATGCTAAAATCAAAATAGCGTCCAATTCAATCTGAGTCAGCTAAAGGGATCTTCTTCTGAAAAAGACAACAAAGCATTGGTGCTTTTCAATTTTTTTCGATGTACAGTCCAAAGACTAAAATAATGTTTTCTACGCGATTTTTAACTTTTACTACACTGTATTGTTCAGTCCCGTTTCACTTTCTTCTATATTGTTTTACTTCAAACTTAAAATCAAAAAGCGATGTTGGTTCATTGTAACTGTCGATAATGGCAGAGACTCTTGGAAATGTTATGAAAGCTCTGTCATTTTCAGGTTGATAGTAAAACGCGTAACAGCGGAACGGGTAACGGAGTAACGACAAAACGAGAAACCGCGTAACGGGACTTTTTTCCCCCTGATTTTGTTTTTGTGATGCTGTGGTTACTTTTTATAAATGACAATAAAAAAGATCTATAAAATACAATAAAAAATATACAACAACATAGCGCGCGCTGGTTTTTGTTATGAGCGAAAACGTATTGTTATACCTCCCAACTCAAATACGTTTTCCGATTGGAGGAGAACGTGTCACGTGCCGTGGGTTAAAACTCACTAACTCCCTATGGCGAATAAAACTCACTAACTCCCTTGGGAAACAACAACTTGAACTTTAGACTCGCACGTGATCACGTTGTGCACCTTAAAACCGCGGGAAATTTGTGTACCAGTCGGCTTGATGTTAAAAAGCCATTGAAGTAGGACAACTTTCTCATTAGAGACGGCATTTATTATTCAAGAAAAGGGATTTATAGTCGCAAAAACATATCATGCAGATTAACAAAGGGGAAAATATGAACGTTTTTTGTCTTCAAGGTTTTGGTTTGGCGCCAAAAATGGGTCGCCCTACTTTCGTCAACTCGCTCTTCGATCGCGGTCGCCAGGTATGAAAGTATTTGTGTAATTTACAACAAAATATGCTGTTCCTGATCAAATCAAACTCAGAATGCTTGAGTTAAGCATTAGAAGAAGCCAAAGCAACTTACAGGGGCAGTGTCACGAGGATTTTGCAGTCTTACGTCAATTCTGTGCTAAAATCATTACTTTGAGGCTAAAACTTAAACAAAATGCTTCTGTAAAGCTACGGCAAAGATATCAAATGAATTTTATCAGAGAGGGCTAACCAAAATAAATTTCGTGAGTATTTTTGGAACACGCAGCCTAAAATCTTGAAAAAATTGGCCAATTTTTTCAATTTTCAATCCACTTCCATCCTTGCCATCCGTAGCGACAGGCGACAGGAAACAGTTTCAGTACCTTCAAATAGTCTTTAATAACAAAACTAAACCATTATTTTTGGAACTCAATTAATGCGAAGACACCTTCTAGCTTTTTATAAAGTTGCCAAATAGCGTGACATAGCCCCTTTAAGGACTGTCTATATTTTTTTGTTAGCTGCGACTGTTATCGTGATAGGACAGGATGGTTTTTGCAGCCGCTCAATTTTGCGAGCGCAGCCAGTGTATGCAATGGCATCAAGCAAATCATTTTTTTCGGAGTTTTTTTCTATTTTTGAGTCGGGAGGTATAACAAAACACTTAATGACTGGCCCCTCAGGAAACAGTGAGTTTTGTTTCCCCTCGACCTCAATTTTCCCCTCGGCTTCGCTTCGGGGAAGATTGAGGCTCTCGGGGAAACAAAAGTCACTGTTTCCCTTGTGGCCAGTCATTAAGTTCTTATTAATAACGTGTATAATTTTTGTTTAACCACTGCGAGTAGAGGAACAAAATTTGACCTAACCAATAATTATCTGTTTGATTTTATCTTAGTCCCCTTCGTGCCCGTTTCTTGGGATGTCTCATGACACACAGCGCTACCCCTAAAAACAGATTACCTTAACTTGTCTTGGCGCTTTTAATTTGTCACGTTGTCTGATTTGTCGTGAGCAGTAATATCTTTTGTTAACGCAAGGGGAAGAAACCTTTTTAAGTCACGACACAGCCAGGCGATGCCCGGTCAAACCCAGAGGATCGTCAAACTAAGCTCGCTATCCCTGGGTTTAACCGTAACCGGTTGTTTGCATATTAAAACAAAAAGATCCAATGTACTGGAGGATTTGGTTCGTCTTTTCAGGCTCTACTCTGTATTTTAATTTTTTTCAAAAGGGTCGTAAAATTTGAAGTAATCAATGTCTGGGAGCAAATGTCGTAAAATGAAGTCCCGTGGGAATTTCTTGCTGAAAGCAAGCCACCAGTCTAAAAGTGTTCATTAGGGTCTAGTAAACATGAAAAGTTTTGGTGGCAACTCTCCAACTTGCTAGGATGGGTTTTAAGGAGGATTGGAAATCGGACGTATATGAGCCAACATGAAAACGAGGCTGGTACAATAAATTCTTTATAACCTCGTCAATTTCCATCAGTTAACCACCAAATTTAGCAGAAATTCGTAGGTTGATTATTTAGTAACAAGTGCTGATTATGAAGTGATCACGTGGTTTTCTAGCATGAAAACGAGGCTAGAATAGAATATATAGAGGATATTACACGGTGGCGAGAAGATATGAATTTTATGTTCGAGTGGCAAGAACAATATCTCACGAGTGAGCGAAGCGAACGAGTGAGTTATTGTTCTTGCCACGAGAACATAAAATTCATATCTTCGAGCCAACGTGTAATGTTCTTTTTATTATATGGAGAAACCAATTCAACAAAAGCAAAAGGCGGGAATCGTGACGTCATTGAACGATACGACACTCACAAAGATGACATACGGAAAATACGCCACTCGGGTCCCGGATGAAGTGGCGTATGGAATCTACGAGTGGTTTAGTTCCCAGTAAAACACTCTCCTCCATATAATAATACATATTACTATATGTAATATATATAGAATATATATAGAATAATATTTTACGTATCACTAAGCGCAAAACATCGCAGGCAAAATGATTAAAGCAAAACTCACGTTTTACAGGCGACGTCAAAATAAGCAAAACAAAGTCGGCGCAGAGTCGCGACGGCCGACTCTGTCGGCGGGAAACGTGGATCGGAAGTAAATTTGACTTCCGGTTGCCGTCGCCCCGTAGAAAACCTCAGGTGCTTAATATGATAGTTGATTCTCCCCTAACTATCATCAACTATCAACAACTATCATTCACATGGTCAAACGGCCTAAGAAGATCATGACTGAAAGTTGACGAGAGTTCACCGGCAGTGGCGCAAGCAAAGTCACGAGAGCAGCGAGTTCCAAGCTCTTTCCGCGTAAAAATGTGAATACTAAATGGCGTCCCGTAAGACAAACTTGTAAAAGTATGAATTTTTCACGACGAAAGAGGGCGGCAGCATATTTTCTGACCGCCATCGGGCCAGCGATTACCAAAACAGCTGACCGAAAAACTATCATGAACTATCATACGCGTGGTCAAATGAGAAAAACTATCATCGACTATCATGAAGAATTTGAACAAGCTCAAACTGAATGATAGTTGATGATAGTCAATGATAGTGCATGATAGTTGGTGGTCAAACAATCTCGTTCCCAGAGCCTCGTTCCCCTTGACCAGCGGTCGGAAAACAAGAGCTCTGGGAGCAACCATTTTGAAATAACAATGGAAATAACCGAATTCTGCCCATCCGGTCTCACGCAGTCTGCATCTACGGCGCATGCCTGAAATGGATGCTCCCAGAGCCTCTCGATTCCTGCCGCAGGCCAGAAGGATCGTTGGCTCTGGGGACGAGAATGGTGGTCAAACGGAAGCGCGCGCTCAACTATCATCGACTATCATCGACTATCATGAGCCGTTTGACCAGGGCTTAATACGGGGAACGGGGAACGGGGAACGGGGAACGGGGAACGCGAGTCTGGGAACTAGTGTACAGCGGTAACCCGCCAAGATATTCAAAATGGCGGACGAAGGAAACAAAGAGGGAACAACTGAGGAAGTGTCACGGTTGTAAAGGTGAGTTTCTGCTTGCTGTGCACCCAGATGACTGTGCGTTCTTGTTAGCGTAGAGTCCGAGTTACTGGTTTGCAATGTCATCCCGTCAAAAATATAAATCGTAGCCATTCAATAAAGCCAAGATGATTGATGAATAAACGATCTTGCCAAGGGCTTACTGTAGTTTGCGAAACGAAACCAAACGAAAGCAACAAAACGAAAGCAGCAAAACGAAACCAACAAAACGAAACCAACAAAACGAAACCAACAAAACGAAACCAGCAAAACCAAACCAAACCAAGCGAAACCAACAAAACCAAACCAACAAAACCAAACCAAACCAAATGAAACCATCAAAACGAAACCAACAAAACCAAACCAAACCAAAGGAAACCAAACAAAGCGAAAATAAACCAAACCATTTTAAATAAATTGTAAAACAAGTAACCTACACAATATAGGGTATTGGTACCTATTGTCGGCCACTGCCTAATGTCGGCCACAAAATAAAAAAGTCACCAGAATGTAAAGTAACAAACCAGAGAAGAAAACAAAATAGCTTATAGGTGAAAACAAATAAATGTCGCTGTCTCTACCGAGTCTTGTCTCGTTTCTTTCCGAATTCTAACGAATAAAACACTTTTCTCACTTGCGGCAAGATGGCAGTTGCTTTCTTTCCCTTTAAATTTCCTTTACGCGCGGACAAAAATCCTTTGCAATGAGCGTAAAATCCAACAGATCGTCCTCCAAGCTTCGTCAAATCATTTTCATCGCCATTTTGTGTCCCATGACCCTAATCGGGGTTAAATTCTGATAAGATCCGCTGTTCAAAAACATCGTTTTTCGCATAGGCCTGCAATACCAATTGTCGGCCAGACCTTGACCTTTAAAGAGATCAGCAAAACAAGCAGCCGCGATTGTCCCGCCGGAAGTTTTCAGGAGGAAAATTTGTTTATTTGTGGAATTCTTTCCCTGTTAGAGGTGTTTTCCTGTCGGTTTCAGTAAAAATTGCCCATTTAACACCCAGGAGTTAAGTGACTTCCATTAACGCACGCAATGTAAGACCTGATGACAAACTTTCCCCTCAGTACCCTAAAGCGTGGTCTAAAATGTGAGAGCTCGACAGGCGACAGAGCAGCCGACAAAGCAGAATTATTTAGAGTTCATATTAGGTCAGTTTATTCGGTTTTTACTCAGAGAACGCTGCCGTCCGACGAAAGGTTTATGTGTCCGATATCCAGGTAAGGCCGGTCGACATTAGGTTTTTAGGGTTAGTCGTCGCGAAAATAGCTTATCGCGTGTAAATATTCAGCAAACACAAATACGATTGAACATCATTGTACCAAAAGCCCTGAACTTTTCACCGGAACAAGTAATATCTTCTGATTTGTTCTATTTTTTGTGCGATAGCGATAAACAGTAAAGTGGCCGACAACAGGTACCAATACTAATTATAATTCAATCAAAATCATTCCTAAAAGAACTTAATTTTAAAACTCATCGGCTTACACCGCTGGATCTCTGAAGAAACCTCTCTTCCGATCTCATCCCATCATCGAAGTTAACTACTGTAAAATGAAAAAGGCATGAGAGTGCACTACACAAGTGATTGCAGTAATCCTTTCCTGGCGAGAGAGAATGCGTGACCCACAGGCTTAATCTACATTGATATCAGTTTCTTCCGTTTGGCGTAAACGTCGTGCTTGACGTTGCAACTGTTGATGTTCTGATCCGTTTGTTACTGTTTGTCTTAAGTATTAATAAAAGACTGATTACAAAGATTATAATTTATTTTGGGTAGGTTGTAGTTGCAAACTTTCACAATTCATTCACAAAAAGGTCAGATCCACATACTTCTAAACCTTCCCACGATTCGATAAATGGATAATATACGAGCAACGAGTAAACATAGGAATTTGAAATTCTGATTCCGCTAAAACGTACATTATGTAGGAGCTTTCAGAAGCTAGTGAACATGGCGAATTATTTTATTTCCCTATGTGAGGCACTTGAATAAGAAATCGTTTTAAAGGGACAATCGATAACAAAGTAACAAGATAGATTATGTTTCAATTTCTTTCATCTAGTTTTGGTTTGGTTTTGTTTGGTTCCGGTTCGTTTGGTTTCGTTTTGTTGGTTTCGTTTTGTTGGTTCCGTTTTGTTGGTTTCGTTTGGTTGGTTTCGTTTTGTTGGTTTCGCTTGGTTTAGTTTTGTTGGTTTCGTTTTGTCGGTTTCGTTTCGTTTGGTTTCGTTTCGCAAACTACAGTAAGCCCTTGCCAAGATTAATATTTATAGGCTCAATTTCCGCCGCTCTCTCTTGTCTGGTCTACCAGCCTACAAGATTTAGGTCTTTGCCGTTATTCACTCACGCGTTATTAAAAAGTGTTTCGCCCAAATTTATAGAGCTTTGTACGGAGACACCAAACAGAAAGAACTCTTTAGTTATCAAAACCTTGAGCAATAACTCATCTTTAACCTACTCGAGACCCTTATGGAGCCGCCATTTATGCCACGCAACGCATAAAGTTGGAGATTTTGAATACTTTTATAAGATTGATCGAGTTTCGTCCGCGTCATTTTCTTATTATTTGAAAGCAGTGATAAACAGCTTGCTAATAGGCGACTGCCCTTTTAAAATAACAGAAATAAATTGCAATATACATGGAATGAAAAATACATATTGGCAAATTGATATTATAAAAGTTGGGTATGGTTTGCATGAACATCTCCCAAGGTGAGGACCATAAATGTTTGTCGCTAAAATAATTGTGTAACCAGTGTAGGTCCCCTATGCCAGGTCGCACTTACAGGATATTCTTGTTCAGCTTACAAGTAAAGATTAATGTACTGTGTTTGTATCTATTTTGCAGACATTGACAATGTGCTGAACACAATTTGGTTTTCTCAACAACCTGAATGTGTTTAAAGTAAAAGGTCTACTAACAAATTTGCTGCAGACATTGCCCCTTGCAATATCAATGATTAAACTGATGAGAGTTGGAGATTTTTCTCCTCCCAGTGCTTAGGTGTTGGATGGCTTACATTTGCTCTGAGTATGGTGTCTACTCCTGGGTTCTCAGTGAATGTGAGGTCACATACATGTAAAAGAGAAAACAGGCTAAATGAAAAGAAGTGGTGGAACAGAGAATTAACTCTGAAGTGTAAATTAAAGTGCTATGTGAAACCCATGAAAGACCCACTGGGCGTTAGCCCTAATAAAGGGAATCAGGGAACCACACATTCACATTTAAATGAAAAGCAGGCCTTACCGGTAAATTGTAGATGGAAGATGTGAAAAAAAAAAAACTGATTGATTTCTACTTGAAAATAATAATTGAATTCCAAAGTATGTTTAAACTGAATTGTAGTGGCAGACACAAAATAATTACAATAATAATAATTAGTATATACACACTCAGTGATCTTGGTGTTTTAAGCAATCTGATTGGTTCGCTATCTCTGGCTAATGATCATTATTAACCCCCTACCGAGTGAATAATGCGTAAGCCAAACAAAAATAAAGCATACTTTTGAATAAAGCATACTTTTGATTCACACTGATTTGAACGGTGTCTAAGGACCATTATTCCAGACTGTCAAGAGGCTTTTTCGAATATTAACTATAGATTTTCCATGTTCAAAGATTCTGTAAATAGTTTCGCGAATTCGCGCATGCTTTGTACCGCTTGCACGTTTTCCACGCATGAATTGAGAGGTCAATTAAATCGATTTTTAATGGTTTCCTTCTCAAAATGTTGTTGAGATCACTTCCTGTGTATATACTAATTCGCGGCGAGGTAAATATTCTGCCACTATTCACCTCGATTTCAAAGAATAATTGTTAATTATTATAATATTATATATTTCTATAAAAAATTAAAACCAGCACAAAAAACATATTCTGGAGTCAGCGGCCAACATCAAGTTCACCTGTAAATTACATTTAATTGTGATTTGTATTTTGTTAAACTGGAAGATTACCTACCACGGTGAATTATCCATGAATGAATAGCTCATGGTTTTATTGCATGTTCTCATATAATTTACACCTCAGTGAAATTAACTTGTGCAAAGGGATCCTTTTACCCAGAACTATGCTATAACGGTCATTTGAAGTATCTGTCAGTTTAACTAAAATTTATTATTTACTTCAAGTCTTGTGGTCAACAACACAATGATCATGTAATGATTTTAACATTTTTACATTGAATGTTAAATATCTTACCAAAAACAGTCTCCACACTACCTTCTCAGGTCACCTCAGAAATTATGATCAAGTCACAACCAATTGAATTTAGAACAGTCATGAAGGGTATATAGCTGTATACCAAATCATTTATACTGGGTTGTTTTGACTGAAATTGCATTATATATGTCACTAAGTATTCTGTTTTGGTCTATTTCAATTCTTAATTTGATATCGTAAACAGCAGCATAGACTGCTGGCAGTCTGTTTGTCTCTCAAAATTTCAGCAGGGATTATGAGGAGACACTATTTAGCCTAAAGAAGAATCGTCTCGCCTTCTTCCCTACTCCAAGACTCCAAGCCCATAGTCTCTTAAGATACCTTTTGGTAATTGAGCATTTGCTTCAAACATATTTGCTGGTTCTGGTATAATATATCCTTACAGGTATGATAATACAAAGTTTCCCTTTGTCATCTTGTTGTTGGTAATGCACATAAAACACTTATTATTAATTTTATTAATTTAAGCTTATGTGTAGTCTCCCACTTCTACCAACATGAAAAGGAAAACACATATGAAGAAGTAAGACATCAAAAATAATCAGCCATAGATAACTATACAATAACATCCAAGAGTTGTAAATTTCTGTTTGAGATAACTCAAGACAGGTAGTGATCATAATAGTGAGAAATATAATTCGAAGCAGGATCCAAAAATCTTGGACATTGGCCAAACAAACGGATGACATATGTACAAAAAAATATTAAGAAAAAAGGGAACAAGCCGAGCCCCAAATTTATACACTTGTCGTGATAAAAACAAGGATAGATATCACACAATTAACTCCCGCGAAAATAAGCTGCAAATCAAGGAAAAATCCCCAACTTGCCTTGGCCCGCAGAACTTTAATTTTCGTAAAGTTCAACCACCGAACTTAAGTTTCACACAAAAATGATCCACAATATACTGATCCTTGTTACCCCGCAAACAACCAAAAGAATATCCTATTATCAAAGCTACTCCAATCGGTGTGTACAAAATGCAGAGTGCAGACTGCACGCAGGCGGTGTTGGACTGTCGTTTCTCGACCGATTAATATTTCTGCACTCATGATGAGAATCAAACGAAAACTTTCTAGGAGCTGCTAGAGTAATATCTAGGCCAGCTACTTGCCAAGTCTCAATGGCAGGTGAGCATTTTTCTGCAGCAAAACTGGTCAATGGAATCGAAGTCGTGCTATGTTGAAACTCTTGCTCAGCACTCGCGCTTGACATCCGATTCGACTTTCTACTTAGGCGCCATTACATGCTTTGTTTATCCCAGTGCCAATCGGTCTCTGCTCTTACAATTTTCAAGAGGGTTAAAGCTGTACACTCGTACCCAGACTCCCGTTGCCCGTTGCCCGTTGCCCGTTCCCCGTTCCCGGTATTAGTAACATCCCTTGCGCGTTGCGTGGATGTCTTCGTGGAGGATCTGTTTATGTTGCTTCGTTTCGTTTCAAAGCAAAGGGAAAGCTCCAACGCTGTGGGGATGTCTTTTTTGATATTTTGATTGCAAGCAAGGGAGCTTCGGCTCTCGGTATGTTTTAATACATTTCGGAACTTTATTAGGAGTTTAAGGGGGCTCAGTCACGGCATCTTAAGTTATTTTGAACATCGAAAAAATAACCGTTAAATTGAAGGAAACCTAAAAAACAACACTTTATAAAGATAGAAAAACATCAAAGAGATAATAATAAACCGTAAAGGAACAAGGATGGTTAAGGATGGAGAAGATTGACACGGATTGCAAACAACGAATTTGAAAAGTTTAGCTAAGCTTTTGAAACGTGACTGAGCCCCTTTAATAAGAGACGAATGTCCCAGGCACAAACAATAACAACTGAATGAGCGGCAGAGAAATGCTAAGACAAATGAGTGCAAAGCAAACAAACGCCCAAACACAAGCTAGGCAACCGAACAAACAGATGGTCGAAAGTGCAGGCAGACGCTCGCTGCCCAAGCATCAAAAAGCAGTTTAAGCAGCAACAGCAACAACGCCAAAGACAACGTCGATTAAAAAAGACTTAATATTCATAACGGATCCCGCGAGAATTTAGATTAATTCAGCTTGCCTATTGCTGGTTTTCAGTGTCACGCCGTTCAAAATAGATCAAAATAAAAAATCAAAACGGTTCAATAGATTAAGTCCAGAATCTGGAAAAAGAAAGACGGTACATCTGCAAAGACTCTCGCCAAGATTCAGGTCACAGCAATTTTTCTCATGGAAGATATGCGAAGAAACGTTTTCCTCAAATTTATAGAGATTTGTATGGAGACGCCACGCTGGTGCCCATGTACATGGGCACCAACATGGCGGCTGGAAACCAGCCGAAACATCTGTCACTGAGTTTTGCTACGAAAGAGTGAATTTATCTCTCGAGTAACTCAAAAAGGTAACAATAGTACTTTATTCTAATACAAGAACTGTTCAGATAGCCGAATTTCCCGAAATAAGTCACCTTTTAAACCAACATAACAGCTCTCTCGCCCGTCATGCAAATGTCACGTCACGCAAAAGCTAAGAAATTCAAGCGTAGTCCATCACAAAACCAAGAACCCATTCGGAGTGAAAATATGTATGAATATTAGTTTTTAGCTGCTCTTATACAGCATGAAAGTAAAATTTCAGGAGGATCAATATTTCTGAAGTTTAAAATTTAGTGACGTCATGTGAAAACCAGCAATACTCAGGGGCACCCAACGAAACATTTTCACAAAATGTAACAAACAACCCATAAAAATGATAAGTAAACGCTTTTAAGGCCTTTTTAACAATTTTTTTCTCTTGCTGGGAAAAAAATATCTGTTCCACGCTCCCAGCAGGATGGTAAGAAAAGTTCCACTTCCCAGCTACGTTGGTAGGGAAATTCCCAGCCAGCTGACTGTCTGCCGATTTTTTCCCAGCCAGCAATTGAAAAAGACATTAATTAGTCAAAAATGCATGCTTGTCCCGTATTCGTTTAGTTTTGGCCTTATTTTGCTTCTGATTATGAGAAAATGACCTAACAATTCTAATAATAATATTTCAAAACTTCTCCAACAAATGGTGGAAGTCATGGTGTTGCTTGGCTGTTAGGCACAAAGGTTAATGGACAAACTAATTTATGAGTTAAACAATAATTAGACACTTACCTTTCACTGCGAAGCATTTATTAGCTAGGTCATGTAATTCTGACATACAGTGAACAGCGAGTGAGCAAAAAACAGGTACAATGATCTCGTACCATAAAGATTACATACAATTTTTACTTCACTCTACCCTTTCCAAGTTCATTTCAGTTCCATACATGTGTAGGTATGTCCTCTCCATAATCACCTGCAAACTTAATTAACAGGGAAAAAGAACTTAGAGACAAATAGTATGATTGATTCAATGGCATTTTCAGATGAAATTATGGCCTTTTCAAATTAAAGTTATTAATAATTTGTAAAAACTAAAGTAACACATATGGCTATTTCTTGAACTCAAATCCTTTGCAACACATGTCATCAGTTTATTACTTCTTTGTCAAACCAAAGCTGCTGAGGTAGTAACATCCATTTCTTATCATGGTGCAAAATGTGACCAAGTAAGGCATCAGGTATAGTTATGTAAACAACAGCCACAAATGCCTGACTGATGTAAAGTGCCTCAAATAAATAGACTTCTCATTACCATTAATTAATTACAAACTAAAATTGTTACCATGGCTCTACAAATTTTTGAACATCTTCATCTCAGTGACTTGAATATGCAGACATTCACATTTTAAGGCAAGTGCAAATTTAAGAGTTGTCACATAGAAAAACAAAGAACTCAACCACGTGGACGAGAGAGGGTCACAAGAATGAACAAGTAATGAATGCTCATGGTCACAAGCCTAACTCAACCTGCTGGAAGAGACAGGGTCACAAGAATGAACAAGCAATGGATGCTCATCGTCACAAGCCTAACTCAACCTAGTGGAAGAGAGAGGGTCACAAGAATGAACAAGCAATGAATGCTCATCGTCACAAGCCTAACTCAACCTGATGGAAGAGAGAGGGTCACAAGAATGAACAAGCAATGCATGCTCATCGTCACAAGCCTAACTCAACCTAGTGGAAGAGAGAGGGTCACAAGAATGAACAAGCAATGGATGCTCATCGTCACAAGCCTAACTCAACCTTGTTTGTAAGAAGACATGATAATTTCTGATAAGTTTTCGATAATCGAAAGGAGTAGTAAAAGATCTGCCAAGTAAAAAAAGTATATGGTCATAATAATAACACCTGTAATACTGGTATATACAACACACAAAAACACTAATAAACAGAACAAATATTTATTCATACATTTTGAGAACCCAAGCCCACACAAAACAGCTGATGATCAGTTTCATTTCGACCAGTGAACCTTTATCCATGTTAGTCTGTCCTGACAAATTGATCATGCAGGAGCAATCTCAAGCAAAGGCCTATATTCACTCAGAGGGACATAAAATCTACACTATAACAGTGCTCATGATGCCAATAATTAAACATAACGTATAAGAAATGAATGATACATGTAAAACTGTAGTGAACCGGCATAGCTACAAGACAGCAAAATAAAATAAGATCTGGCCAGACAAACTTCGTGCCCTGCCAAAATTTCACCTGAACAGGCCAATGACCTGTGAGAATTGTGAATTGAAGGAATGCACAACAGTTGATTTCAAATACCATCTGTGTGTATTAAACATCCAGAACATCTTCCAAAAAATTCAGACATTTACCAGTCAGTGTGCCAGTCTTATTTGGAATGAAAACACGAAATTGTCAATGTGCTTAAGGTTGTACATTTTATTTTTTGGCACATGTTTCTTCTCTACAGCCTGGAGTTCTTGAAAAAAATTATCTGAATTAATCAAACTTTTACCGTAAAAGTACAGGATAAAGTCTTACCTTTTGTTTGCAGCTCTGGTTGGAGAATCGTTGCCGAGTCTCGAATCGAGAGCAGGGAGCCGGCCGACCGACACCACGACAAATCTGTGAATGAAAATACTGCTGTTAGCTCATTCAATTCTACCCTGCTGTTGAAGTTCATCACTAGAACCTCAGCATGC
This sequence comes from Platygyra sinensis, assembly GCA_019787425.1. NCBI lineage: Eukaryota > Metazoa > Cnidaria > Anthozoa > Scleractinia > Merulinidae > Platygyra > Platygyra sinensis. Next base: position 6,000 of record JAHPZR010049637.1, on the reverse strand, counting down.
AGATAACAAAACAATGGAAAATTAATCTTACATGTAAATGAGGAAGATACAGAATATATTCGCTCAAAATGGCGCTTGATCTTGCATAAATCCCGCGTGTGATCCAAAAAATCGGTTTTTCCCGCCAACGCGATCACTTTAGCTAGCGGTCATCACTTTGTCATCACCGAGGGGCTGGTGGAGGCGTTCATTTTCAGTCGTGTTCCTTCAGCCAGCTCCTTCTGTTCGGCTTGAAATGCTAGAGGAAAAGTATTTCCCAGCCAGGTCGGCTTGAAATGCTTGAAAAAGTCAGTAATTCCCAGCAGAGGCCACTAGCAATTAAAAATTTCCCAGCCAGCTGAATGTGCACATGCGGAACACCTTTTTTGCGGAACACCTCCGCTGGGTGCCCCTGAATACTGTCAGAAATATCCCAAACAGAATATGTAAGATTCCAAGAAGAATTTTATAAATTGGCACGTTCTTTCGAATATGCGGAATGTGACTATTTCACCTTGATTTATGACCCGTTGTAAACAACGGTAAGGAAATGAACAAAGAATTATAACGCACGCTTACACAGACATTGTACTCATTTCCATTGCCGTAAAGTTTGCTTATTTAAACTCCCTAAAACCGAACAAACGGCCAAATAATGAACAGGCACACGAGCACAGAACAAACGAAAGCCAGTCCGAACAGAAAGACAGCTAAGAGTGCAGAAAACATCATTGCTATGAGGCAAAGTCAAAACATACACAATGCCGTTCTCGCCATTTCGTCTCGGGTAGTTTCGAGAAAGTCACTTCGGCTGTCCACGCATCTCGCGAGTAATATCCGCGGAAGAACTGGATACCGTGTTTAAAAATAACTTAAGACGGATTACCTTGGCTGGAGGGCCTATAAGGAGGATTTGAAATTACGAGCACGATTACTCCCTAAATTGTACGACACGAGGTCCAATTACAAATTAATCGTATCTATAACAAATTTCGGGAAAAAAATGTTTTCTGAGAACTTTTGAGCGAAAGCGTCTGTAGCGCTTTTCCTAAGTTTTCAAAACTGTAGAAAACACTGCTAAGAAAGCCATTGAAGCGCGCTTAATTGGCGTGAAAATCACGTGGGTATCCAATTACAGGTGTCCGATTACAAAAAGTTCAAATCGGACAGCTGTAATTGGACACCCACGTGAATGTGCGCCGATTACGTGACAAATAGGCGCGCGGAGAACCAATCACAATCGAGAATTTTGTTATAGATACGATTAACATGAAAATGGCATCCAAATAACAGGTACAAAATATTTTATGTCTTAGGTTTGGTAGCATTAAGCTATTATTGTTGCAGATCGAGCTTGCTGAGAAATAGTATTGCTGTCTACGAGCTTTGATTTTTTGCCGTAATTTTTCAGAAGAATTGGGCTCCTGTTATGGTTTACGTTGTATGTCTAATTCATTGTTTAGTTAATGAAAATGAATACACCTAATTGCAATAACGTTGTCAAAGAAAAAAGCAAAAAACCAAATAGGAATTAATTAAGGAAATTTAAATTTCCATTGTTCTGAGATACTGTACATGAATAAAAATATGTAAATGAATGACATGAATAAAAAAAAATGCATTTTTCATTCATATACAGTATCTAAGAACAATGGAAATTAAAATTTCCCTAATTAATCCCTATCTGGCTTTTTGCTTTTTCCTGTGACAACGTTATTGCAATTAAGTGTAAATTGAAAAATAAAAAAATCCAGAAAACCAAACTCCATACCATTCCTCGTTTTCCGGCGGGGATCATTAATTTTGCAGTCTACATCGGGAATCATTTGCAGTTCGGGATCATTTGCGGTCCAGTTTGGGGATCATTTCCGGTGTGGCGATCATTTGCGGCGCTGTACAGAACGTTTTTCGTTCGTAGTGAAATTCGCATGGTTTAGTTTTGCGCAGGAAAATTTTCACTGGAAGATGACGTAGGAAACTATTCCATTTATCAAAATGGCTGAGAACAAGGTAATATTGATGTATGGGTTATTGACCAAGTATGAGGTCAAGATGGCTGGATATTGGCCAAGTTCTTTCTTTGCGTGTTTATGAACCGAGACGAAGTCGAGGTCCATAAACTCGCAAAAAAAAGAACGAGGCCAATATCAAGCCATCTTGACCGAACAAACTTGGCCGATAAAGGATTTATTATATGGCTTTTGGTGAAATTTTGCTTTCGGGATGCAGCGGGTAGTCCCGAGCGGGCAAGATGGCTCCATCTTGCTCGCTCGGGTAGCCAATCACAGCCCGCGATTTGGTTCATCTTGCCCGCTCACGGAGCTAGCCATATAATAAATATGGGTTATTGACCGAACAAGCTTGGTCAATAAGGGATTTATTATATGGCTTTTCGGGAAATTTTTCTTGCGGGACACAGCGGGTATTCCCGAACGGGCAAGATACCTCCATCTTGCCCGCTCGGGTAGCCAATCACATCGCGCGATTTGGTTCATCTTGCCGGCTCACGGAGCTACTCATATAATAGAAAAGTTTTTGCCACTTTTTGGATTGTTCATTACTCGGAATAGTCGAAATTGATTAAAAAAAAAAAAAACATGGATAACCCGCTCAACACTGGCAGAAAAGACATCCAAGACGTGTTTTTCCTACTACCACGTGCATTTTGAATGTGAAACTGAAAATTTGCAAGGTGATTTTCCTTCGAAATCCCCCTTTTGATTCCCATTTTAAACGCCGCTATAATTTTGTCAGAATCCACATCGCTACATACTTATGATTGCTTTTAAGCAGGATCAGATGCAACTTTTGGCAAAGTTAAACATCCTGCGAATGGGGTTCATAACGTCCTTAACCTTTGTCAAACTAAAGCTCTGAACACTGTACACGGAATTTTGTACACTTTGCCAAAAATTGTATATTTTTCTGCTTATCAAAATAAGATAATAAAAAAATCCCTTCACCATGCCGCTTTTGAAATATAAGCACATAAATCACTAATTAAGGGTGCTTTTAGCAGATCATACTGTTTCTATGGTAACCTATTGTGTTAGGAAAATGATACCAACTGTTAAACAATGATTGGGCAGTTTTTCTATTTCAAGACTGTAACATAAACTGATAATGAGTGGTCAAAGTGATTCATCAAAATCTACGTTTTAAAAATTGCTGGAACCTGTTTTGACAAAGCTTATGTGGTTACTCCCTCCAATAGCTTTTGTAATGTCTAGTAGTAGTACTATTCTAAACTGAAAAGAACTTGCTCCGGTAGAATCATTGTATACTTGCCAGTGTAAAACTATAACTTTTGTTTCCAAAAAATACTATTAACTAAAATCTGAAAAGGATAACGTGTTGTATTATTACGCAGTTCCAATCCTACCGAAGAATGTTTTGGTTAACAAAACACATTCCCGGCTTGAAAACTGTTAGTTGAGGTCAATGCACTTTATACTTCTCACTTGTTTCTGCTGATCAATCAGTCCTCCAAAAAATGCTGAAAAACAAAAACAAACACAGAACAAATTAATTGCTTCACTATCAATGAGGCTATGTTCAGTCTCTTCAGTCAAAGATGAATCTAATGTATATATCTTATTAGACGTTTTGTTGTGTAGTATCGCTGAGTATCTTTACGAGTTGTACCGTATTTTGGCGAGCCCGTAGAGCGAGTCAAAATACAGACAACGAGCACATGCATGTTCGTGCGAGCGAATTTCGTGGATATTTATTTACAGGGAATGCGTGATAGAAGTATGCGAAGCGGAACGGAATTGGCGCGGGAAATCCAGCTAACTAATTGGTCAAGGACAGGAAACCTGTCTAACCAGTCCTCTGGAGTACAAATATCGCGTGATATTTGTACTCGTCTTAAGAGTTATTCGTATTATGCGAAGTGCAGTTGGATAATAAGACCGCGTATTTTCTTATAAAGCTGTTAGCTGATTGGCTGATAAGCAACATTTTCGCTTTGGGCAAACCGTAGAAAAACGTGATTGTTGTGCCGCCTCAGTTAAGTCTAAATCACAAAGAAAGTAAATAAGCAGAAAAAAATAGATTAACGTTCTATGAGACACTGCGAACACTTGCGAAATGTGGACGACATTGCCCTGTTACTTGTGCTTTCTTAATTTCTTCGTTATTACAAATATATGATTGTGACTCTCGAATATGTTCATATAAAGCATAGGATAAAATTATTGTCATTCGTAGACTTGATTCAGCGGGAACCATGAGCAGTTTTATTGAACAGTTGAAAATAGCGAATTTGTTTTGTATCCGAGAAGTCGTGCACGCAGCATTTTACGTTACGTAATTCTCTATATTCTCATGGAAAACAGGCCAGTTATAATAAAAGACCATGTTTGTTGCTGAAGGAAAAACAACAGAAGAAATAATCAGATGTGGTTCACCTTACACTTTTTGAAAATACACTCAGCTTGAAATTGATTGATAATTCCTCAGCAAAACACTGAACAGTTACCAGGAAGAAATACTAGAAAAAAGGAAGAGGTTTTTTTAAACGAATCTTACCTTACTTTCCAAAATGAAATGTCACGTTATCTCCAATCAGTACAAAAGGCGCCCAATGCTTCACGTCAGAGTAGCCGTTACATCTCATCCACATCATGGCCTGGTGAAGAGAGTCACTAGCGCTTTCCCCACGAACAAGGTGATCGTAGAAATGACTCATTAACTGCTCTGTTGCGCTGTCATCCAGAGCCCACAGTGACACCAAAACTGAGCGTGCCCCAGATCCAAGGAATGCTCGAGCAATCCCGACAGCTCCTTCGGCTTTAATCTCTCCACGTGCACTATGGCAACAGCTAAGGACTACCAGTTTAGCTCGCACTTGAACTTTTGAAATGTCAGACGTTGTCAATAAGTAGAGCCCTTCTCGAGGTATGCCGTTAGGAATCCGAAAAGAAGGTGCCAGGACAATTTCTCCTTTTTCTGCATCACCGTGCGCAGCCAAATGTATCAGAGCCACTGATTCCATGGCTTCAAGTACGGCCTGCTTAGTAGCCTGCTGTCCTAGTAAAGGCTCCACACCCAGCTTTCTTCCTACCATCTTTGCTTCCTCTTCTGCGCAAGGGAGACGCGAAATGGGCGTGAGACGTCCTTTGAAAATTACCTCACCAACATCAGGATTCCCCACTATCAGTGCACCGCTCTGACTGTGATATTCTGCTGGACTGTCATGGATGAGCCTGAGAGTTGTTAAAGAAGGAGCGACGCGGATCTTGAAAGTTTCTGATAAGGTCTTTCCCTTTTCATCTGGCAACGCGGCAAATGGAATGTTGTACAAAGAACGATCGGGTACAATGATGATTTCAGAGCCCTCAAGCAAGTCAGCCACAGGAGCGATGATTAGTTTGTAACACAGAGGAAGATTCATTTTGGGTCCTTGGTTCTCTTTACTTTCATTTCCAATTCGGAGACTTTCATGGCTGTCATCCTCACAAGAATTGTGTTTACCTTGTATGACATTTAAAGACTCATCCTTGCGTAGCTCCGTTGTTGACATGCCTAAACTTCTAAAGCTTTTGGCGGCAAAAAAATCATCCAGATTTTTAACACGACGTTCGTAAGCAATATGGTCCTTTCCTTGGATGTCTCGAAACTGTGTGAGTCCACTTCTTTTAAGAATCCAGAAATATATCGTGTCAAGAGAATAGGAGACGTATAGACAAGAACAATTACGTTCTCTGTCCATGATTCTTTCAATTCCAGACCATGTTTGAGGATTAGCGGAGACTTGATTCTTCACAGAGTACTGAGCTGACATTAAATCTGCCAAAGCTCTGGCCTTCCCAAGCTCTGAAACATACAAAGCTTTTTCGGGATTCCCGGTGTGACAAAGCAATCTACTGAGGTTGTGGTAAGATGACATATTTTTATCCGTGAAAGATATCTTCCAGTGATCGTTATCTCGTAGAGAGCCACGAATTTTCTCGCATTTTTTGATAGCAGTAAGCAAGTACCATGTAGCTTCCTGATACCTTCTATTCTTTAATCTTA
>JAHPZR010049636.1:32500-38928 GCA_019787425.1 Platygyra sinensis | reverse complement strand
AACGAAACTTTGAGGAATAAGGTTAATGCAACATTGTTAAAACTTGCAGATGGCGAAAATACTTCAGACAGGAACATCAATCGAACCAGGAAATACAGAATCATTTACACAGCGATTATTACTAGAAACACAATTGCCATCGATCTACTCTTGCTCACTGATAGATTTCAGATTGGCAGAACTTTTTTTCGCCTATTAGTTGAGATTACCTATCACATTCCCAAAATTGTCTTGTGAAGACTCAATGTCTCTTGAATCCGATCTGACACTTGGTGAGATAAAAAACGTTTTGAAATCCTTTTCAGAACAACAAATCCCCTGGAGAGGATGGCTTTTCCAAAGAATTTTATGAAACATTCTTTGACCTAATTGGTATACATCTCCTGAATTCTTATAATGAAGCTTTTACTAAAGGACAATTGTCAATATCTCAGAGGCGTGGCGTTATTTGTTTGATACCAAAAGATGGACTCCTACCTTGTTGAGCTGTCTAATTGGCGACCACTACCCTCTTAAACGTTGATTATAAAATTTTGGCAAAAGCAATTGGTCCAAAGAATTGAGTCAACACTATCTTCGCTTATACACTCTGATCAAACAGGCTTCATTAAGGGTAGATTCATTGGCCAAAATGTTCGGCTTCTAAATGATATTATGGAATACACAGAAGCTAAAAATCTCCCAGGCATCCTACTTTTTATTGATTTTCGTAAAGCTTTCGACACCATTGAATGGAATTTTATCCACAAGTGTATTGAATTATACAACTTTGGTCCAAATATTAGAAAGTGGATATCCATTCTTTATAACAATGTTGAAAGTGGCGTGATGAATGCGGGTTTCATGAGCAATTACTTCAAAGTTTCTCGAGGCGTCCGTCAAGGGTGTCCTCTGAGTCCTCTATTGTTTGTGTTAGCGGTTGAAATGTTAGCTCTCAAAATACGCCAAAACCAACTTTGCCGGGGCATCGAACTCCCAAATGGACAGAATGCCAAGATCTCACAGTTTGCTGATGATACAACTCTGATTCTCGAAGATACCACGTCGCTAAGAAATGCCATGAATATAGTCAATTCATTTGGAGTATTGTCCGGTTTGCAATTAAATAAAAAGAAAACAAAAGCCTTGTGGATTGGTGTCTCGAGAAAAAACAAGACAGAGCCTCTAAAATTCCAGTGTCCAAAAGATCCCATAAAATTTCTTGGGACTTACCTTTCCCATGATGCAGCTGCCAACAATAACAATAATTTTTATATCAAGATAAGGAAAATGGAAACAAAGCTCAATATATGGCGGTCGCGGGACCTGACGCTCTTTGGAAGAACTATGCTTGCAAAATCTCTAGGTTTGTCTCAGTTAATTTATACTGCCTCCATGCTTTCTGTTCCAGAAACAGTAATACAACAAACTCAAAGTAAATTATTTGCCTTTCTATGGAAGAATAAGAGAGATAAGATCAAGCGAAAGGTTCTGTTTCGTCCCTTATCTAAAGGTGGGCTAAGCTTCCCCTGCTTCAGGACTGTTATAAAAGCACTACGTCTCAGCTGGATTAGTAGACTCTTAAACAACACTCGTGATACCTGGACGGCAATCCCTAACTACTACTTCGATAAACATGGCGGACTCCTTTTCCTTCTAAACTGTAACTACACTGTCGGAAAACTAGACCAAAAAATCCCCCTCTTCTATCGAGAACTCCTTGATTACTTTCAACAACTGCGCATCAATTACGAAGATCCACTGAAACGCGAATTCATCTTGTGGAACAACAGAGACATTAATATTGAAAACAAATCGGTCTTTTGGAAGGCCTGGCGGGATAAAAATGTTCTTTTTGTGCAAGACTTGTTGAACAATCAAGGTAACTATCTTTCTCCACAAGAATTCAGGGATAAATATAATATCAAAGTTAACTTTCTACAATACTACCAAATCACCTCAGCTATTCCCGCTTATCTCAAAAGTCACGCTTCAGTCCATATGGACCTTGAGGATCTGAACTCAATTTGCGAAAACTTCGATTTCCAACTATCAAAAGATGTCACTCTCAATTTAAAGAAAACACCCTGCAAGCAGTTTTATAAACTTTTTGTAGAGAAAATCAATACAGAACCTACTGCGATTAAGTCATGGCGAAAAAAAAATTGCTCTGAAGTTGCTGATAACTGGGTGAACTGCATCCAAAACAATTATAAAATTACTCGGGATAATAAGTTAAGACAATTTTACTTCAAGTTGTTGCACAGAATACTAGTCACCAATAAAGAACTTAAACGATTTGGGATAACTGACTGTGACAAATGTGTTATGTGCGGCGAAAATGACTCTATTGAACATACATTCTTTGAATGTCAATCGTTCTTGAAATTGAGTGACGAGTCTCTTCAATGGTTCAATAGCTTACACAAAATTAATGTCAGCCTCACCTCGCTACAATACTTTCTAAACTTACCAACATCAACCGCCAATCTTTCCGATAAACAGACAAAGGATTTGTGTCTTCTTCTGTTATATGCAAAGCAGTACCATTACGCTTGCAAAATAATGCGAAAGAAACAGGACTCTTCTGAATTGATATCCAAGTTTATAATCCAGCTTGAAATAGAAATATAACTTGACGTGTTTATGTTGCCCTCCCCCAGCTATACACACTTGTATAAACCTGTATATATTGTTTGTAACATATATTATCTATTATTAAGAATCAGCTGTAACACCTATCCTCTTTTTGTACTACTATTTTTTTTTTAATTTGTTGCAAAATAAAATTATAAAAAAAAAAAAAAAAAAAAAAAAAAAATAAGCGTCTCTGTTGAAAACGACAGTGTTCCTTGTCACCTCTTTCTGACGGAAACATTCGCCAAATTGATACCATTTAAGGCCTGAAATATTCCTCGAATCCTGCCTCGAAGGGCGCCATTTTCAATCACATATAGTATGTAGAAACATCGCGACCGCATACATGAAGACCGGAAGTCCTAGAAACCAGGACTCGAAAATCCTATGTCTCCAGAGCCCTTCGATTCTCGTGCCAAGGCTCCGCCGGCTAAGAGATGAGAAAAGGGCTATGGGGACGAGAATTGTAATTTTAGCGCTGACTGAAAGGACAGTGGTCATCTATCTCCCCAGCCTTCAACAGAGATAGAAGGATTGGTTTCTTAGGTTTCTTTTGATACCAAACATGCCGGAATTTGCTGAAAAATGTCAGTTTTTGCCCGAGAATACGACGTGTGGTTCTCGGATCAACACAGATGAGACGCTTGCGTGGCATTTGATATCTTTGCTTTCGCGGGTAGAACTGGTTTGCGCTTCTCTGAACTGTTTTTGAAGGCAATTAGCAGAGCGAAGAGATATTAAAGCAGCGAAGGTGAAAGTTGGCCAAATAGTACACCATAGCAAAGATATCAGTGACGTCACCTATTGTTATTAATATGCCATCCAGAGAACTATTGGCTGGTGAAACAAAGAGCTCTTTTGTTTAACGTTTTCAACATAATAACAAAAGCAATGTTTGTAAACAAATATCTTCGCTATACGGTGCTTTTCCTAAAGCGATCGCGGCACTTGGGATATCCCGCTTGTGTAATCTGCTGTGGCGGATCAAAATCTGTTTGGGATGCAAATATTGGATTTCAAGCCTCCGTAATATAGAGCATTGTATGAGCCAATCTTCGAAAACAAACATCGATGGAAAGCAAGGCCAGTAACATTTGTAGATGAAAAGCAACTAATCAGAATAGCAAAGGGAACTTTCAAGAACTCAACCGGATCGCGGCACTTGTTCCCGGTAAGCCAGAACTTGCTCTATTTCATTTTGTTTCATTTCTGCCATACATTTCCTTTGAGTGTTTGGCGGCCATATTTCTAAGAAACCCCGCGCATGCGCCGTTGCGATGACCGCGATTTCTGGCCATGCAACCGGTCGTGACGAGCCTTGGCCTTTCTTCCACTTCTGACGTCATTACGTTTGACCAAAATTGGCATCATCTATACTCGACCTCTGCAGGAGGAAAAGATCTTTCCAATGATGCCCAGATCAGAGTGATTCGCCTAATGGAGCTTGAAATATACACAAAAATGCTCAGAAAGATGAGTGAAAAACTCAGAGCAAAATTCCCTGCCACTACACTTGGCTGCTCATGGTAAAAATTGGCCACCTCGATGACGCTTTCTTAGTAGTTTTTTAACCGCAAGCAAGCCCAGTAGAAGGTCAGGCACTGCAGAAAAAGGAAAAGAAAAACAGGAAAGGGAAGACGGGAAGAAAAATCAAAAATCGAAAAGCCTAAAGACGTAGCTTGATTTGTTGAATTCTGCCAGTCACGAGCTGAGAAAAACCATGCTCATTCAATAGATCGTTTTCACTGTCACGCAATAAAAAAAATTAATCAAAAACTATCCACTGCAAAAAGCTACGAAATTGTGATGTTATAGAAGATAATGAAATAATGCATTTGTCAAAGGTTTAGGCCTGTGCGTTTCCCCAAACTTCAGATATTCGTCGAAACGCTTCGCAGAAATTTACAAAGCCCGGTACACCAATATGGCGGCCGGAAAATAGTGTAAACATCTGCATCTGGAACTTACTTTGGCTATCTAGGCCACTGACTATCAGTACTGAAAGAAAAAAACAAGCATTTACATAAGCACTTTTCCAAATGCTCTAGCTTCTAAGTGGGCTCAAAATCATGAGATAAGTACATATTTTTCAACAAACTCGATCGTAGCCTTGTGTCACGCATTACATAATCCGGAAATTCAAAATGACCACAATGCTCTGGTTTCCAAACGAAGCAAGCTATTGGGCTGTAAAAATGTAAACAGATATAAATATGCTTCCTCTTATGCCTGATGAGGATAAAAAGTTTGGTGGATCTTTAGCTTTCGATTTTGGAAAGTAATGACGTCACGTGAAAACGATCTATACTCAACTTTCACTTTGACTCTGCGAACATGACAGCGGAAGTCACTTCCGCTTTCCGGCTCTTGGAATTACTTCAGTGAACAAAATCGCCATTTCGCCGCAGATAGGTGCATGCTTTCACTAAAAAATACAGATATACTGACTTGCAAGCTTATGTGGCTTGGCATGTGCGTGAACTTTGTGAGCTCGGCTCTCTTCGAGAGCAATGTTGCACAATATTAGGAGATCTTACGTAACATATATTTGATTATTGCTACCAAGTGCACTCGATTATATTGCAACGCTTCTCTGTTCTGTCCAATAATAATTCTTTGCCTCTGAGTCGCTCACGTTTAGTTTGCAGATATGTTTTATATATAGAAAAAGGAAGCTCGACTTAAAATACTCTCTTCCGGATTCAGAACGTGGAACGGAGATTTATGAACTTAAGCCACGAGAAGTTTAGCTTACCTAAAGCAGCGGCTACAATGAAGAGACAATTCATGGTACTGAAATTTGTCATCAACAGCCCGACGAACGATGCGGAGGAATTGATCCCGAGAAACAGATGTTCACCTAGAGTTTAAACAGCTTCCAACCGTCACTCTGTGTCGATATCTATTAGCATATTTAGTTAACATGTGGTGCGTGTGAATACTCTGCGTGGTATGTACCCGATTGTGCATATTTAAGTCGTTTTGTAATTTATTTGTGTGTCAGTTTCATCCCATCTCGGTTGTTATCAAGATGTCTTCGAACAGTGCAATTAAAGATACTTAACGTTACAACCTCGGTCGATATTTCCGATTTCAGGTTTAATTCTAAACTTAAAATCTGCTGTCATAAGCTAAAAAGATTCGTCTCTCTTCGTGCGGAATCCTGGATAACTTTCCGAGAAGACCTTCAACCTCATTCCCGATATATAGCGGCTTGGAAACGAGGTCGGGCCTCCTCGTTCTGATCTGCAAACTGAGAGATTGTCCACCTCAAAAGCTTGCTAATTTTGGTCTTTTTTGCACTTTACAGTGGTCATATGTTGCCGCAGACTCTTACGCCCGATACGAGGAAGTTTAGCAAAGTACTGCAACTGGCCACAGAAAGACTTTGTTGGTTCGGCGCGCCTTATTCCCCATGCAAAGGCCACTGTAGGGACTGCACCATCCCCCCAAAATTCAGTACAACAAGAAGACGCTTTTGAAAATTCCTTAAAGCAAACAGAAGTGGGTATTAAAACGCGCCATATTTAATTGGTTAATTATCTAGCTCTCTTTCCTAAAGGTATAAACAATGGAATAGTTAAAAATACTTAGGTAATTTCTGAAGTTTCTGTTAACCGTAGGGAAAATATCTGTTGGTCTTAAAGAATCTAAAGTACTTACCGTTAGCTGTAAAAACTAGGTGACCCTATTGAAATCTTCAATTACTGGACAAAATTGCCTCCCATATCATACAGAATGATCTATGTGCTAAACCGTCAAATTGAGAAAACAGCTCATTGGGGGATACTTAACCCTTTGGTGACTGACCG
>JAHPZR010049636.1:0-27500 GCA_019787425.1 Platygyra sinensis | reverse complement strand
CGCGGACCTCAGTTAATATTATGCAAATTAGGGAAAGAAACGAGGAGGGAATGGGGAGAGGCAGTAAAAAAACCGACTACGGAGGTTTCTTTGTTATTCAAATTCCCGTTCCTGAGAAACGGAAAATACCGATTGGATAACTACCTGTCAATCTGTTAACAAATCCATCAAATGCGCTTGTGTGTATTTAGTGTCAAAGCTCTCGCGGGAAAGCGTTTCAGTTGAAACTGGCGGATTACGACGGTAGTTCTATCGCGGGTTTGCACGGAAAAGCTAAGCGGCATATTTCTCAAGCCCGAACAAAAAGAAGCAACAATATCCCTAAATTTGAAATGGAAAGGACGTTTTTGCCGTGCTACCAACTGGTTTTGGTAAAAGTCTTATTTACCAAAGCTTTGTCTTTGGTAAAGAAATCATCGATGGACATTCGCCAGCAGTAATTGTCGAACGATGGCATATCCAACACGCACAGTTAACAGACTTGCGTGTAAAGAGCTACATTTGAATCCTGTGGTACAAGAACGGTCAAAGGAGGAATAAACCTATACATCGAGCTCCAGAAACATAAGTTCCATCAGATAGCTTCAAGAAACATGAGAATTTCTCTAGGCAAGCGAAGTAAAGTAAAGCTACTCCGAAGAAAAACGTACAATAAGAGCAAATATGATACCCGTGATCGATAAGAATGAATCTACCGACTGTACAAACAGTTCTAATCACAGCCAAGCCCGGCGTCACAATATAGAACGCAAGTAAGCAGCACGTTCGCAGTTAACGTCATATTTTGTCCCTCAAAAGCAAATACTTGGAGACCTAAAAACATATTGCAATAGAAATGAATCGAAATGAGCCAAAACAATGCACTAACACATGGCAAATTACAGAGGTGTCACATTCGACGAAGCGATATGCAGATAACAGCGGAAATCAAGCAGACCTATGACCTCAGATAATTTCCCATGGCACGATCTAACTGCTTTACTCTACTTAGAATTCCTTCTTATAACACAACATGAACATGAATTGCCCTTCATAAACACGAGTGCATGAAGCGACCAAAATGTCGAGTGACCCAACAGAGAACGGCAAATGTACAAATGTCACGAACCGTAGAAGTCGTGTAGGCTAGTCAACCCCATTTTACACTTAAAACAATAACTTTGCCGCGAAATAGTCTCAGATTGCAAACTGGGCAGAACCATCAATCAAACAGCTGTCAAAAGCGGCAAATCGAAAAGATCAAAATACCACCGCAGTCTCTTTCTTTTTCCTTTTCCTCCGCGCCCGCGCTTTTCGCGGCTCGCGCCTTCGCCGCTCGCCACTTGCTACTCGATATCTCAAGGAATACGCTAGGAAAAGAAAGAGACTTCTCGCAGTCTACATTTTGCCATGCAAACTTCAATACAACACAAGAAAATCAGAAAGAGAAAGACAAATTACTGTGAAAAACAACAATGAAAGCAAGTGACACACTCGAATACCAACCCATGGCCAGTACCTTATGTGTGCGCACAGTCATATCACCCTGGCAGTGGCAGCCATGAACAGCTCTTCCAGCCTTGTCAGGCCTCATCAGCATGGCATAGGGGTTGGGCATTCTGCCCTTTACTGCCAAAGCAGGTGCAAAGCACCCCTTTGAGCACTTTTTCATCTCTAATTTTAATCTCAAAAAAGGAAGTCACCCGCTGCAGCAACTAGGTATGTCGTTCTTCTCACCTGAAGATGCTAGAGTACAACCTTGAATTTTCTACATGTAGCATTTTGAGCAATTTTCAAAGGGCTGCATTCTGAAATATTTCTCTTGTAAAGGGCTAAAGTTGTTACACAATCACCAACAGCATAAATTGTCCCGTATTAATCGTATTCAGAGTCTGGGCCTAATTGTATCTATCTAGTTGCCGTTGTTTATAGAGCTTCTTGTCTTTTATTCCTACCACGATTCTATCTCGGGTGAGATCGTCTCTTGGTGTCCTAGATTCACAGTATTCAACAAGACAATAAAAATATATTCAACAATTATTCCATGAGCGCGTGTTGGATATGAGATGGTAAATAGCCAACAAGGCCCGTAGGGCCGAGTTGGCTATAACCCTCTCATATCCAACAAGCGCGAATGGAGTAATTGTTTTATTAAATTCGGTACGGTTGTATGCTGGGCTATTATAGCTAAATTTTTATTGCTTTTTAATTTTACAAAACGACCGGAAGTTGATGTGGCAAAGCAACAGCAAGTGGGAAGTCATATGGCATGCGCGCCGTTTGTAAACTTTAGTTGAATGAAAATTTGCAAGCGAAGGCGGCAAGTCTGCTGAACCCGAAAATTACTACCATCTATAATTCAAGGAACACCTTTCAAACGAAGGATATTCAACCTTTGTCAGAAATTTTGAAAAGCGTTCAAGTTTGAATCATCTAGAAGAGTTTTAATTGTGCACTTGCACATAACAGTTGTTAAGTTACTGCGGAAAACTTTGATCGCTATGTGACAGACGTTGTGTCAAAATTATTCTCGACAAGAACCCTATCAGCGTTCCCTTGCTGCGGCTGCCTTCGCATCAGTTCGAGCTGGGTATGTTGAGATGATTGCTGGCCAGTTTCAGAGTCATTCTTAGTATTGGATTTATCTCCATAATCGCCGAGACCCTGATGGTTTTTCGTGGCTAGTAAAGATTCGCGCGGACCCTTCGGTTCAG
Organism: Platygyra sinensis; assembly: GCA_019787425.1. Taxonomy (NCBI): domain Eukaryota; kingdom Metazoa; phylum Cnidaria; class Anthozoa; order Scleractinia; family Merulinidae; genus Platygyra; species Platygyra sinensis. The sequence continues at coordinate 24,807 of JAHPZR010049636.1, read as the reverse complement.
CGCATCAAAATACTCAACTCCTCAGTTTATGGATTTTTCGCAAGGTTCGGTGAGCAAAACTTAGTGACTACTACATCTTACTTCAAAGTCAAGTGTTAAGTCACCGATTGTTGCGATTTCTATGATTGGCCAGGTGCTTTTTGGCTTTACATGGCCGGTAGCCATTTGGAAGCCTTTTGAAACCCAGCAACAGAGTGTTATATCTTACATTACAGTTGCTTGTGTACTGTTCTGTGGAGAGGATCCTCGCATCCAAACCAAGCAGAATGACTGAGATGTAACAAAGTATACATCCCAAAATAATAATATTATTGAGATTGGGTGATGACATCTTAATGATCCTGCAAACAAGAAAAAAAAAGAAATCTATTCTTTGCGCCAGTGGTTGGTCATTAGCTGAGCGACAAAAAGATGGTGGGGTAGTTTCCACGGATAAATATTATATTATTAGTGGGATGAATTTGAAAGTGAAGCCTGCGAGTCTGCTGAACGAAAACTACCATCATCATCACCATCAACGTCTCCCAAACGAAGGATATTCAACCTTGGTCAGAAAGTTTAAAAAGCGTTCAAGTTTGAATCATCTAGAAGAGTTTTAATTGTGCACTTGCACATAACAGTTGTTAAGTTACTGCGGAAAACTTTGATCGCTATGTGACAGACGTTGTGTCAAAATTATTCTCGACAAGAACCCTATCAGCGTTCCCTTGCTGCGGCTGCCTTCGCATCAGTTCGAGCTGGATATGTTGAGATGATTGCTGGCCAGTTTCAGAGTCATTCTTAGTATTGGATTTATCTCCATAATCGCCGAGACCCTGATGGTTTTTCGTGGCTAGTAAAGATTCGCGCGGACCCTTCGGTTCAGCGCATCAAAATACTCAACTCCTCAGTTTATGGATTTTTCGCAAGGAAAGAATTGTTGGTGCCAGCTGGCGTTGAATCTCTTGTCCTGGTAGGTTAAAAAAGAGACTGAGGTAAAACTAAGTCGTCCTCTGTAGTTTTGCGGGATTTTTGCTCTCTGCCCGTCCGAACTCACCTGTCATTGTAAATTGGTTTCTGACCGTTTCTTATGGGCTCTATTAGGGCGGCAATGTTGCCTGTTTTTCTGAGGTTTTTGCAAATGCTCTAATGCTTTATTTGCCTCAGTAAAAGCGGGGTCAGAAATAGCGGAAAACGGTTTGTTGAGCGGCAGCGAGCGAAGGAAGCGATCAATGGCGGCTCTCCGAGCTGGATTTCAATCATTCCATTGATGTACTTTTGTAAACTGACAGTGTGCCATCCTCGCAGACGTGCAAAAACTCTTTCAAAAAACATTCACTTCTTCTTTTGACATTTCTTCTATCGGTTTCGAAAATTTTGTATGTGCCAGCAGAACTAGCAAGCCATTCAGTAACATTAAGGTAAAAATTGTTGTTGCTACGTAATGTTCATCAATGCGTAAAATCTCGATGTTCGTGTTTGAAATTTTACAGCTTTTAAGAACTTTATGGCTTTTTTGTTGTTACTGGGATGGGATTGTCCTTACTTTCTTGTATTTCTTCTGTAGGAAGCTCACTGAATTTGCGTTTGTTCCTCCATTTTTTTGCCGACGGAACTTGGCTTCCCACAAAAAAATTCTATGTCAAGGCACGTTTGCCGCATTAATTTCCATATAACGTCAAACGTAGGTATAATCGCTGGTAACCGAGATACAATGAACCAATCAGAAAGCTAGAATTGCAATTTCCGAGGTTGAGGATTTAATAATATGAAATATCCAATGACTCACAATCTTGTTGACTTGTCAGTTTGAACTTGGCTTGTTCAAACATTACGTTTTTCTTTACCACGAAACGAGCTTCAAACTTGCCTTTCACCACTACTGTGAAAATCAAAAATAGAAGGAAAACCTCAACAAACTTGTTCCTTCAGCAACATTAATATTTATGGTTGGGACAGAGTGCACCTTGGTGAGGAGTTATAATCGAGGACGGAGCTCAAAAGTCTTGGGATTAGCGCGCATCTATGATACGGGCCAATTTTTCTATTAAAAAAAAATCACGCCATCCTAACTTCATATATATCCGCGCTGATCCACGCACGTGTCGTGGGTTATTGAGTGGATGCTGTCACCTCTCGTGATAAAATAGTGAGAGTTGCAAGATTCTCTTGCCAATTTTTCACAACGATGGCAGGGAATAAGGCATGGAAGAAGAACCAGGGCTCTTCTATATACTCATATGCTCTGAGTTAATGGAAAAGGTGAGTTTTTTGAGGTTCAAAAAATTTCTTTAATTTCGCGCTGTGAGTGAATGATAACTGCTCGCGCTAGCTGTACGTGAAAACTTTTGTGTTTGTTCTATAGAAAAAAAGTTATGTAAGAAAACTCTTTACTCCAGTATCGAGTTAACAGAGCAATTTCGATATATTAGAATTCAGCCTAAAACAATAGACCTCAGCACGAGGCTCTGGGGAACAATGTTAGAGTTTGTGGGGTTTATTCCCCAGAGCCTCGCTCTGAGGTCTATTGTTTGAGACTGAATTTTAATATATCGAAGTTGGTCTATTTGTGAGTTTCCCAGAAAATGCTTAAAGTGCCACTAACCCCCATATTTTTTTTTATCTTTTAATAAAATCTACTAGTTTCCCTGATTTCATCAGCGAAAAATTATCTCGATTGATAAAATCCTTGCGTTTCTACAGGCGTTTGAACTCGTAATTTCTATATTCACGACCGCGCAAAGTGGGATCTGGGTTGGGCTACTAGTGACGTCACTTCGGGAACTGAGATAAAACACTCAAAGAGACTTTTGACTGAGCTTTAGGGCTATCAAGACATTTTTGAGTTATTTTTGATTCATATTCTATCGAAACCGAACAAGATTTTTACGTGAAAGAACTAGCTACGATTTGGACGACTGCAATGTATATTTCTTTTTTTCCATTTCGAAGTGCGTGTCGCCAGCGGAGATTGCCGCGTTCTAATTTTTTGCCAGGATCAGGATTGACAATTTGCCGGTCCATTTGGGTTATAACGGTACAATTAATGACAGTAGAGTTAACTTACAGCTCTTAAAGAGTTATGAAGATGTCGATGGACACGAAGAGTCGGTAAGTTGGCTTTAAAGGGGCATTGTCACGCTATTTGGCAACGTCATAAAAAGCTAGAAGGTGCCTTTGCATCAACTGAATTTAAAAACTAATGATCTAGTTTTGTTATTTAAGACTATTTGAAGGTTCTGAAACTGTTTCCTGCCGCCTGTCGCTACGGATGGCATGAATGGAAATAGATTGAAATTTAAAAAAATTGCCATTTTTTTCAAGTTTTGATGCCACGTATTCCAAAAATTCTCGAGAAATTTATTATGGTTAGCCCTCTCTGATAAAATTCATTTGATATCTTCGTTGTAGCTTTACAGACGCTTTTTGTGTATGATTAAAGCTTTTAAGTAATTATTCTAGCACAGAATTGGCAAACAGCAAAATTCTCGTGACAATGCCCCTTTAAGGAACGTGCAGATTTTGGAGTGTCAAAACATTTTTAGATTCACACACTAATTTCCCCCGAAATACAAGTGAAAATGCGATGCAGTCGTGGTCCACTTCTGCCTACTTCGCCAGATCAATGATTGAAAACAGATTTAACATGAGAGATAAGCAGAAATGTCGCCAAACAATATCCAAAGGCGAGGTAAATTTTCGCTTCATTACTGTCGCCTAACCGTAGTATACACATGTATGTAATTTAAGTATGCACGAACACAATCTATACAAATTTGCATATTTCGTACTACTAAATCATGGCAAATCCTCTCGTAGGATATTGAAAGGAGGCTCAGTATAGTATCAGCTAAATGAATACATTTCTACTTCACTGTTAATTTGAATGAAATGTCCATATTAGATACGCTAATAACCTGGGAATACTCCAGGGGAGTACTCAACTTTTTTATAGTTTGCGTTTTGGTTGACTGACAATCGCCACGATTCTTCTTTCAGTGACACACTCCGTCGGTAGCTCTAGAGTCGAATCTTAATCGTTTGATTCACTTTTCTCACATAGTTATATATGCTTGATCAATTCTAAGTTTGAAATTTAGATATATTTCGTTCCTCGAAGACGAAGCTCAAAGAACGAAATAATTCTGAATGGCTATTGAGATACACGGTCGGGTTCGGCTTCCGGTGAGCGGGTGTTTTTATTAAAATCTACAAATACATAGCTAGTCCTCATTCACCAGTTAAGGCTCAACAATCTTAGTCGCTTCGTTGTAGGCCGAAGATTTCGTTTACTATTCGTTTAAAAATGTGTCTATTTCGGGTTAAAAAAAAAAAAAAAAAAAAAAAAAAAAAACTGAGGCGTTTAGTTTGCCGTGTGATTTCATGTGATGGACTCGGAGGATCGATCGCCTGCGCTTGGAATAGTCAGATGGCTTCCAGCTTATCCCAAATTTGCGTCGTATGCAGTACAATGAAAATGTCAAGCTTTCCTCTAGAGATAGAGAAATATACAGGCCATGAAAAGCTATAGGTTTTTATGATAGCGGCGAACCCGAGATCGAAGAAATCCTCGATGGCTCCCCGACTTTCGCTTCGCACAGATCAGCCCACTTACTTGGTCTTTTCCTCATTTCTGGTCGAGTTTCATCGGGATAGAGGTGTCGAATGAAGAGGAATACTCTATCCTGTGTATCCTGTATTGCTACAATCTCCAACAACACATCCTCCTTGCATTCTGCAACGATTTTGACACACACTATCGCATGCTCGCATACATTCTTCTCAGAAAGAAGACATTGTTATTCCCGAAATGACGTCGGAAGCCAACTCGCCCCATTCTCCGCTATTCCTCGGTCGTGAACATGGAAATGTGCAAAATTACAAACTTTGAAAATTCGTAGAAAATTAACAAAAATAGCTACAAGGATAATTTTTTCGAAGTGGTATTCAGGAGAAAAAGGAAATTTATATAAGCGCAAAAAAATTTTGGGGTTAGTGGCACTTCATAACCAAAACCTGTTTTTGGCTCCTGTTTCTGCTCGTTTGGCGAGTATACTTGAAAGGCAAGTCTGACGAGCACAAGTAGCTCATCTGAATAGTGCAGCTCGTGGACCTTCAAGTCGGAGTCGGTATTATCGATTGTCAACAAATCTCGACAAAGATTTGTTTCGTTGTCCTTTGTGCTGAGTTTCTACAGCAATTTTCACCAAAGCCAAAAGGCTATTAACATCATGTCTGTTTCTTCCACATAGTGTTAGAAGTAAAACACAGACGGCCACATATTAACACTTTTTAGTATGGTATGTAGTTTAATCTCTCTGAATGGATACATTTTGGTGTGGCTCTAGTTACAAGTACTGTAGCTGTGTGGTTTTGAAGAGTGTCCATGTTAAGGAGAGTTAAGTTACAGAGAAAAAAGTGAAATTTAATCAGCAATAGAGTTTTGATGTGAGTTTGTGGATTTGAAGCTGTCAAGCTGTCATCTAAATTATTTCACAACCACAGGAGGCTCATCTCCAGTTCCTGCTCGATTTATAGCAGCCCCGCCCCGAGGTACACAATCCCAGGATCACTCTGCCCTAGTTGCCATGAAAACTGAGAATCTTAGAAAAGAGTATGAGGCAAAACTGGCAGACATGAAGTCGTCTTATGAAGCATAACTTATGTCTAAACAGAGGATCCAGGAAGAAATGGAACGGCTAAAGAATGATTACAACAGAAATGTTCACAATGTTGAGGGGCATGGAAGTTCTACAATTGGGATCTCCGTTGCCCCTGTAGTGGTGGGTGGAGAAGGAGTGCCAGCAGACAGCGCTATTAGTGTAATTGCATTGGCTAATAAACTGGTAAGTTAAAAGACATGTCTGTCTAAATAACTTTGCCATAACTCTAACTCTATAACTCTACTAATCAAAGCTGCTGGTGCTTGTAACAGTTCCATTGACCCTTACAGGGGCTACGTCACGGTCAATTTCGTTGTTTGTAATCCGTATCAATCTTCTCCATCCTTAAAAATCCTTGTTCCTTTATTGTTTATTATTATCTCTTTAGCGTTTTTCTATCTTTGCGAAGTATTATTTCCAAATTTCCTTCAATTTAATTGTAATTTTGTTGATGGTCAAAATAACTCAAAATACCGTGACTTTGCTCCTTTAAAATGAAATGTTTTCATTCTTTTTGTTAGGAACAACAGCCTTCTGTTGCGTCGACTGGAAGTTCAAATTCAGCGTTTAACGTGATATCAGGACCGCTTCAAGGAATGCAGGACTCAAGCAAAGAACAGAAGATATTACAAACTGTACAAGGCAAGGACATCAAGGGTGTACAAGAGGTCAAAAACTTTATACCGGCGCTGGAATATTTACTCTTCCTAATGATGCCCTGGTAAAGAGACTGCAGGAACTGCAGGAAAAGATTGTTGGCTGTGAGGAGAAAAATGATCAAAAATTGAAAGAGAAAAGAAACCGAGGAAAAACTTCGCTTTGTCGCAATAAGAGAAACTGGCAAAAGCGGCGAGGAAGATGGACGGATGATGGCACAGTGGTGAAAGTTTACCACAATTTGCAAGATGAGATAAAAGGGAAGAATAATGTCATTAACCAGATGGAAAGAAAATTGAAATCCGCGCAATTCGATATTGACGATTTGTAGAAGTAATTTGAACGTGATCGTGAAGATTACTTAGAAACGATTCGAAAGCAGGAGCAAGTGATCAAGCTTCAACAACAGATTCTGAACAAGATTTAGCCTTGTATACGACGCGACTGTAATTATTACAACATTGATAAGGTTCGATCGGAGAGCGCGTGGGATGAGGAATCTAAAAAGTGGAATATCTCTGAACTAGTCATTACAAAGACAGCGCTTCCTACCCCAGGGATTATGCCGGGTGCAAGCACCCCCACCCGGGGCCTGAAATCGCCCGTTAACAGATCTCAAATCAATAACCAGGGACAAGTTGTCAATGGACACTTAGGGGCTACCCTGAGGAGCCAAGCGAGGATCGCTTTCTTCAGCATTTGTTGCGGAGCTTTCATGAAGATTATGCGTCGAGTTATTTTAAACCTAAAAGAGCTAATCGGTTGTTAGCTGAGAACACAAACTTTGAACGATACGAGAAGCAAGAGTCATCGTCGTCGGGTGGAACGCGCCCTCGGCTGGGATTTCTGGGTACCGGGGGATCGAGCGGAACGTTAAACAACAATGCTTCTCCACGGAGCAGAGGTAGTATTGCCGGGATGCCCGCCATGGGAAGACCTGTTAGATTGGAATAACTGCACTTGCCGGGGGAAAGAGAAAAGAAGAAAAAGATACATAAGAATTTAGACGAAAGAAAAAGAGACGACTGTTCACATAACAATACGAATTAATGGTTAGGAGGCTTGAATCTAATCGCGCATGTCGAGGCTTGAAAATAATCGCGCTCGTCGCGGGTAGTAATCGCTTATATTAACGTTTAGGAAGATCTTTGTTTTTTCTGTGTTTTGGTTGAGTTATAACATGGTAGTTTCGTGGGTGTGAAAAAACTTTGAGTTAGGAATCGTTACAGATAGTTGGACGTGATGTATACATGACGTCAGTCAGAAACATTGTAATGCCCCTTCTTATATTGGTTTCATCACATTTCGTGGAATCAGGGGCCAAGAAATAGATCTTGATCGGCATCCGTCGTTAAATGTCTAGTAAGCATTATTTATAATGCTTACTAGACATTAACATTAACATTATATTTATCCCCGGATGCTATTTTATTGATAGTTCATTCCTGTCATGATTTATAGTCTTTTATTTGAAGCTTACAAATTGGTTTCTTTTTCTTTTTCTTTTTTTTTCTTCCTGCACAACTCGCCTCGACTAGCTTACGCTATATGCGAGTTGTGCATGTTCTCAGTTTTAAGTGTTAATTATTAATAAAGTTTATTTGTTGTTGTAGTTGTTGTTGTTGTTGTTGTAAGCTATCATGTTAGAGTTAAGTTTCAACGGGGAATGAAAAAATTGTGTTCAAAATCTAATTTGTAGCTAGACGTGAGTGTATTTTAGTGTAACATTCCTGGTGAATTAATATATTTCCGAAGGCATGCACTTACAATGTAAATTGCCTTTGGTATGACGGCAGTCTTGCTATCATAGATGCTGATGAACGCGTGAAATGATTGTCGGGATTGTGGATTCAGAGAAGTTGTAAATAATGTGTAATAATTTCCCCTCTGGTGAATTGCCACGACTTGGGGGTTTCTTTAGGTCTCAGCCAATTTGAAAAAAAAAGGAAAAAAGAAAACAAAGCGCGTTTAAAAGTTGATCCAAAGAATAATATGAAGTTTGCGACACATTTTTTGCCCTTTTTACTCTTAATCATAATCTATACTTTTGAAAACAATTTTGCTTCATATTTCGTTGTCGTTCAGGACCTTTGTCTCTATACTTGTTCAGTTCAATGTTTTACAGCTTTGAAAAATTCAATAATTATGATCCTATGCAGTGTATTTCTCAAAGGCTACAACTGCCATTTTCCGATCAGGTTAACATTATAGTTGTTAAGTGAAAGCTTATGAATTTAGGGCGAATTCATTTTACGTTTTCGTACAGCGGTTGCGGCTGTCAATGCTATCCAGCCTCATGGTAAACCATTATACTTTGAAATTATATCGCCCTCTGCTGTATCATCAGCACCCCTTTAACTACATTTATTTTGTATCAATACTCTCTATAAATTCCATTAGTTCAATAGGCGATGATTCTTAGGTCGTGGTGTTGTTTAGTGTAATATATGTACTATTCTGTTGCTTTAATGAAATAAAGATAGCGAGTGCATTCGTTAATAAAATTCCAAAATTTCGCTGCAAAGCAAAGCGATCCCTTTTAAGGCCATTCATGCAAGTAGTTGAACATGAAAAACATATTGCAAGAAAACTGGAGTTTTTATATGAAATTTCGGGAAATTCAAGCGTCTTTAAATGAAAAAACCGCAAGATATCCAGCTCGAAGAGGGCCAAATATTATGGACATTGAAAGCACTACATGTGTTCTTGAAGTTCCACATTCGAGTGCATGATTTCATTCATTAGCAAGACGAAGAAGCTGTCAAAAAGAGTCAATGGTTTGCATCAAATCAAAAGGTTAGTATGACCGATCCTAGTAGTTATTGTACGATTGTAAAAAATCAAAAACCGCAAGAATTATAGTACTTCCAGCAACGGAACCACTTCCAAATTAAAGGTATTGCCACAACGAAAGAACTTTGGATGCGAGCTAAGAAACTCAACCACCTTAATTTCTTTAGGGATCGATTGAACGATCACTTCCATGCATTTTCCTATAAATAAGATCAGAGCACATGGCAGTGTTTCGTCACGCTTCGCGGGGGGTTACGGTTTCGGAATTTCTGGCTATGCTTCTGATTGGACAAAAAGATGGCGGGAGATTTTTGAAGCAATGGTAAAGCGCAGCTGATGTAAAACCAATTACTTTTTGAGACTCAAATAAAAACCGCTCAAAAGAAACTGACTTTTCATTACTTAAGATTTTGGTTTTGGACGTTATGACGTCATGTTTAGAGTAAGCTACAGTTAAATAAGCTCTAAATGTCAACGGATAAGACAACGAACTTCTCATAAGAGTTGACCTATCGGGCCAGAGATGAACCAAACTTAATGTTTGATTCAAACTTAAATTTACAAGAACGGCAAATATATTCTCTAAATTAAATCTAACTGTCTTAGAGACTACTGATCTTGAAGTCTTGAACAACAACAACAACAACGACAACCACAACAGCAACAGAAACTTCATTTGATAAGTAGGGAAAACTATTGCAACTTATCTGATTTGGACCTACTATAGCTTTTTGGTAACTGATTAAACCTGTTTTTCGTGGTCCACGCCATATTATCGCATTATAGTTGTAGACAATCAGCGTCAATTAAAAAATGAATTTACATTTTACCAACGAATCTCGTCATTTACTTTGTTTATCACTGTAAAAGCTATCACGGAGCTGAATCTGGGACACCACAATAAATTTGAAATAGAATTTCAAAAAAGTTTTAGTTTACGTTCTTCAGACAACGCAGGATTGGTCATTTCACGTTGTTGTTTTGAAGAGGACAGCAAAGAAATGTACAAAGAGTTGTAACGCACGTGCACAGTTATTGTTCTGCTCATTAAACCTTTTGTTTAGCGATGTTCCCGTTGCCGTTGCCGTCGTGGTTTTCTTAAACTTCCTTATACTTTACAACGCAACGGCACGTTAAACGCAAACTGCGTTGCGTTGCGTAGTGTTGTGTTGTTCTGTATGGAGAAGCAACCCTAGGAGTCTATGTTGAGTAATGGCAGTGCAATGCAATACAATACTAAATTTAGTCAATACTTTTAGTTGCTGTTTGTACCTAATGGCACCTTTTTTGGTTTGCCTCGGCGGCATAGCAGGTCAGTTTGGTCGAGGCGTGGTTAGTACTTTGGTGTTACGCTGTTCAGCCATGATACTCATAACGTGGACACACGAACCTGGTATATGCCGCCGACGTGTCGCACTGGAAAAAAAAAAAAAAAAAACCACCAAGTATTTACCCTACTAGATGTAAATACCTATCCGATCATGTCAGGTCAATGACTTGATATCGCATGGGCGAGTTATTCCGAATTTAGGTACGTAACACTCAATTATAAAATCGCGAGACCAAAAGACCCTGGTGTGCTAGAAGAGCGTACCATAAAAGTTTAAGTTGATATTCGTTAGACAAAATACGGCCAGAGGCCCGTTGATATCAGGTCAACTGTGTGACTGGATAGCACATGAAACTAAAACAGTAGCCATGCCTTCTGATTGGCTAATCTAGCCAATTACTACTATTAGTTAGAAGGAAAGAAGGCATTTTAATCTCTAAAATTGTCCTTGAAATCTCTCACGGCACCCAGGAACACAAATGCTAAATAGGTACCGATAAAAACAGTTCAGGGTTATACTTGAGAGACATGCTGCGGGTTTAACATGGATAATGTAGTACTAGGATTCTACTTTAGGGGTGGATTAATCATATGACTTTAGTTATTTTTCAGGCTATGGTCATTCCAATTTAAATCTGCACCACTACCTGGATAACCCTAATGACGAAATGTTGCGCAATGTCTCACTGCAAGTCCGATTGTTTAATTTAGAAAATGATAGAGAGTTTCTTCTTAGGGCCTCCTCATATGAGCCTGGTCAACCGGGCTGGATGGTTCGGTTCCCGAAACCTCGCCTCGCCACTCTTTTCTTTGTACAAATATCGATGTGTTCATTCGAGAGGCCGCGCTGGCCCTGTTACCGAGATCTCGGTTTTTGCGACCGAGATCTTGGTAACCGGGATGAAAATTTTCCCATATGTACACTCCAGCCCGGTGGCCGAGACGAGCCCTTTCAGAGAATATAGCCTCGCTTTTGCAACGTAGCGGTCAAAAAGGCATAATTTTGGTCTTGTATGTAGTTCTACTTTAATAGTGTGGGAATTAGCTTTATTAATATTAGTAAAGTTACAAGAACGATAAAAGTTTATGTTCCACCATTTTGGTTGTGTTTCTTGAATTCATCTCGGTCGACCGGGCTGAAATTTCCTATGTAAACACACTACAGAATTCCTCTCTGTAAACGAGCAAGCCCCGTTACCGGGCTCATTTGGAAGGCCCATTCTCGAGGGGTTCCCAAGGCAGTGACCTGGCTCTCCATGCTACTAAAGGGGTTTCCAGGAATCCCTAAAAGGGTGGGGGAAGGGGAGGGAAAGGATGCGAGAGTGGGTTGGCAGATGTACAATTGAATGGCCTGTTAGGCTAAAAGTCAGATCTTTCTTATACGTCAAGTTCATTACCACTACGTTATTACTATTGCTATTTTATTGTTGAGAGGCCTACTCTCCATGAATATGCTATAACTCAGGGTAGAAGAATGCACTGTTGCCTGGAAAGTCATAGGCTCGGCGCCTAGCGAAGAAACAAAAATATCTCGCTTAGAAATTTCGGCCTGAGCCCTCTCAAATATCTTTATCTCCACCAATCTTCATTCATACCACCATCAGTTCCCACTCATCCTTACTCATTGCTAAAAGTGATCGATATTTTTGGCCAAATGTTGCATCATGGCGGTTGTAGTGAGCTTACACTTTTAGAAGAGAGTAAGTTAAGGAAAAATCCCACTGCTGGTAAGACTTTCTGTTTACCTACACTTTCTGGGACGTCAAAATCAGATCGCTTTGCTTTACAGGATGAAATCTGCCCCTCTGTTAGGTCAAGGATGACACGGGCATTCACTGCCTCGTCCCTCTTTTTGAATTGGAGAATCTAAAAGTAAAAAATCGAATATCGAATGGACTTTTATATTATGTTAACACAAGTTATCTTTCATCTTTCTAACGGCATGCATTTCACAGACACTCACAAAAAAAATAGAGTGACTCTATTGTTGTACTAAAAATTGGAAAATTTAAATTTACTCGAGGTGTTGTACTTATTTTCTAGTCTCTTTCGTATCCGTTATTAGGGTCGTCACACAACGCTTCTGGAAAACCGTTGCCTGACGACCCTAATAACGGCTGCGAAGGAGACTACATATTTTGTCGCTAGCTTTCAGATTTAATCCTTGTTAGGCTAGTTCTTGATCTCCCCCTCTCTCTCTCTGTCACGCAAAGATATGCTTCAGCGTTGTGTGACAGAGAGAGGGCAAGAATAGAGTGTGTGCAAGGTGACGTCATCAAATTCTCAACTCTAAACCAAAGAGCCACTAAAGGTTTTATCCTCATCAGACATAAGAGGCACTAAATTTATACCTGTTTAATTACAACTTTCCAGCTCAGTAGTGTCCTTCGTTTGGAAACCAGCGCATTTTGAATTTCGAAGTTATCGCCGTGCGTGACATAAAGATAAGATAGCGTTTGTCGAAAACTATACACTTATCTCGTGATTTTCAGCCATTTTGGGAGTTTAAGTATTAGCATAGGGCAGAATGCTCTGACATTCATTAATTATTCATGCTCAGCAAAGCGCAACTACGCGCTTTGAAAAGCCCCGAATAAGAGAAGATAGGGCCAAAATTGGCCTAGTAGCGTTGATAAAACTCGCTTCCATATTTTCAAAAACGAGTAACCTAGAAACCTACGTGCGGCATTTTGAATACGAATGTTGTAGCTATATTTTAAGACTAAAATAAAAGAGATTGATTAACTGGATGGTCTATCCTTTTGCACTTGAAAATAAGGGGAAAATGGCTTTTTTTTGTATGGAGGCCGTTTTCGAAAGCAACTTTCTAAAAAAGTATACTGATTTCAGAAAACCTACGCACGGTTTATGAAAAATTGATCTTCCCGTGACGAGAATCTGTTAAAAGTATACAAATTGGTCATCGGGAACCACTATCCTTTCAAGTTTGAAAACTGCTGGTTGGATTCGCGTTTGAAAATGGCGCGCGTGAGCGAGTGAGCTATTGTTTTAAACCTTCGACTGTATAACAATGGTTGCCAAGAGCAAATAATTACTTATTCACAAAACCGATCGAGATTATGTTAGTTTCATACAATCTTTACTATCACTTAGTCTTTGCGATCAAAAGTCGAGACTGAAATACGCTTGTAATTCGAAGTTAAGTAAAGTGCAGTAATAAGACATATCAACTCCGGCATATCTAATCTACCAACAAAATCGAGCTCAATCGATGATTCAGTGTTTGTTTGTGTTCGCCGGTAATCGAACAAAATCGACTATTTTATTTACTGTGAATGATCTTGTTCGTTCGGTAATCGAACATTCGACTGATGAGCTCGATAATCGTGTTCGGCAGCCAAACGATTATTTGATTTCTTAAAGTAAGGTACAGTTCAGTATAATATAGTATAGTAAAGTAAATTGAAGTGAGACATATCAACTCCGGCATATCTAATCTAACAAAATCGAGCTTAATCGAATGATTTATGTTTGCGTTCGGTAATCGAACCGGCGAAATCGAATATTTTATTTACTGTGAATGATTTTGATCGTTTGATAATCAAACATTCGACTGAGCTCCATAATCGACCGTTCGGCAGCCGAACGATTGGTGTTAGCTTGGGCTAGATTATCGAACAATTCGATTGGATTTGCCGGGATCAAATCGACGACCAGAACATTGATGTTAGCTGGTGTTTAGGTTCGCTTTCGACGTAACGAAAGAGAACTGAAAAATTGTCTATTCAAACAAAGTAAGAAACAAAAGCAGTTTGTGCTGAACGAAACGAAGGGAGTAATAATAGTGCACTGGTTTCATTGTCTACTTTGCCGCCTCCATCGGGCTAATGAGCATCGCCGTGCGTTCATAGCAACCAATGAATAAGCTTCTTTTCGGCGCTATGAATATTAACAAGCGTTATAACAGACCTTTCCAACTGCAAGTAAATGTCACAAGAACAATGGCCATAAAAGTGCTTCTGTAAATGTTTTTTAGTTCGGTTGAGAAAATGAGTCGACTAGATAGCCAAAGTAAGTTTCAGACGTTCACACTATTATATTTGCTGTCCGCCTTTTGGAGCTCCTCAACATGGCGGCTCCATACTAAGCTCTATAATTTTGCGCGAAACATCTCGACGAATATCTCAACTTTGAGACAACACACACACCTTAAACTTGGAGAGCTGTCTTCTTTATTTATCGTCTACAACATTGCAATTTCTTGACTTCACCCATTGCATGGTTTTTGATATTATTTTTTATTGCGTGACGATGCCCACACTATTAACTGGAATAAATTCTTACCTTTGGCACAACCACGAGTAAAAGAGTGACGCTGGTGCATTCAGTCGGACACAATGACGAAATGGCATATAGAGCTTCATAATACTGCATGAAGCCATCCATAGCAAAAGCCACAATAGCACTAATGATGGACAACACGGCCACATTATAAACCGACATACCGATGTATCAGGAGTCATTCAGAGCAGGAATGCTAACATTTCGTGTCTCCCAAGCCAAGAAGAGACCAAATAACAGAAGGATGCCTTTGTAGGCGAATAAGATGCCAAGGAAATGCGTTTTTTATTGGCAAGTGCACTGGTACAACACAGGGATGATAATGATATGCTCGCCCTTTCGGATCTGCAGATAGATAATCAAATATTATAGCCATTTTGCATAGAGTGTCTTTAATTTAAATGATACTTTGAGCAACGCAATAAGCACTATCTGAAACTCTCCCGTTTTTAATGCTTCCTCTTCCTTATGAAATTACACTAATGAATAAAGAATCTGCTTTTAAACGTGGCCTGTGTCCAAAGTTATCTTTGATTCTTAACTGACACATTTTGCTTTTTACCTTTCATTCCTATCTTTTTTTGTTAGCTGTATTTGATGCTTGTTGATTGAATATCTTCTTTTAATTTTTAAATTCTTCAATTATATGGCAAGGTAAATCCGAGCGTTCTGATTGGTTCTTTCTTGGTCAGGATTTCGCCATACGAACCGTTTCCATGGAAACAGTCATTGACTGTGTAATTTTTGTTTCCGAGAGTGGGCAAATTCAAAACAAGCTTGGCCCGAGTGCCATATAACAATAAAGGCTCGTTTACCTACAGAAAAAAATTGGGTCCGGACCCGTCAAATAGCGGAACGGAACAATAACTTTTGTAAAGAAATACAGGAGTTTCCGCAGGGCCATAGGCGCCTATGGCTCGGCGGAAACTTCAGTATTTCTTTACAAAAGTTCTGGGTCCGTACTTCTTTTTTGGCGGGCCAGGACCAAAATTTTTCTGTAGTGTAAACGCGCCTTAAATTAATATAATAAACTACTTACTAACGTAGCTAGCTAGAGTCGTACTGGGGAGCATTCTTAATTTTCACGTGACGTAAGAGAAAACTAAAATTAAAAAAAACTTAAGTTTTTTCCTTTATCAGATAAAAGTCATTTTTTTAAACAGAGTAACAAAGTAGCGAGTAACGAGTAACGAACGGAAAACCGAGTGACGAGAACAAAATTCGAAGGGAAACTGAATTATGGGATACTAATTGTCGATTAGCAAGACAATATAAGTGGTTTTTACACCACGTACTAACCGTTAATCAGCGATTAACTAATCTGCCCTCTAATCGGGCTTTGAACAACGTTCTCAATTTCTCCGATTAGCTAACCCGGTGTTAGTGGTTTTAATCGACGATTAGGCTTAATCGGAGGTTAGTTTAATCGGGGTTTTGAACAACCAGGCCCTGTCTAAGAATTTTATTGAACTGGTCACCATCTCTCTTTAGTGACCTTGAAGAAACTTTTTCTCCACAATCTTTTGCAACACCTTGAATGCGGCACTACCAAGCTTTGTGTTTACAAGATGGCGGATGCAGTACACAGAAAGAAAACACGCTAAACAAGTGCTTAAAACAAGATTTTATTTCAGTTACCTTACTTGTTATGGTGCCACTGATACTCAACTAGTCAGGAATGTATTCCAAACTTTTCATTTGGTTTATATATCAAATGATTGTGTGTAGTTCCTGCATTGTGTTAAAACCGTTTATTGTCCTTTACAGGGCTCGAAAAACTAACGCTCGCAAACGCGCAAGATGTGAGTTCTTTTGGTAATCATAATCTGCGAGTGAGAAAAATATCTACTAGCAAACATTTACGATGTCTCCCAAACATTTGGAAAGAAATTGCTAGTGATCTCACCAGTTTGCTAGTGGAAAAAATCTTACTAGCAAAAGTTTGGAAGTGGACTAAAAAGAAGCCCGGCTTTACCCAATGATTGCTTGTCAAAATCCAGCCGCTGATCACCTGTTTTGCTGGCAGCCTGCGCTTAACGACATTTCATTTCAAGTCTCATTAAGCTAGGCACACACTGGGGAACTAGTTGCAGGGACTTTTCGCAGGGTCTTATCCCTTAGTGTGTACACACTAGAACACTGACCGTTTTTGTGGGACTATTGGTCCCTGCGACTAGTCTCAAAATCAAAGCAGCTTAATTCGTGGGACTGGTCGCAGGGACCACATTTTGTGGTCCCTGCGACTAGAATTTAGATGCAAAATACTAGTACACACTAGGGGACTGGTCCCTGTGACAAGTCCCTGCAACTAGTCCTCTAGTGTGCGCCGACCATTAAGAGTTGGGCATGGGGCAGACTGATTGTCTGTGAGGACAATGTTTCCTACCTGGTTTGACATCTAGAAGAAAGTTGTTCTCATAACAGAAGTAATATATCAAACACGAGAGACAGTGTTTCATCAGGATATCCAAACACCAAGAAGAGAGTTGAAAATACGATGCGCAGCGGAGTATTTTTTGACAAAATTCGAGGTGTTTAGATAATCTATGAAACACTGTCTCGAGTGTTTGATATATCTTCTTAACTGAAACAAAAACTAGAGAGTAATTGGAGAAGTAAAATCATCAAAATCTGTGCTAATTATTAATGGTAATTGAACTGAGTGGAGTGCAATTTGGTCTCAAACCATACACGTGATTCCATAATTGAACAAGTGCACAGCGGGAGTCCGATTTGAAATCACAAGTATGATTTCAGAGGAAAACTGCATGACCCCAAGTTCAATTGCCACTTTATTAGATCCATTTTCAAATCGCACAATTTACACTGTAATAGCCAAATTTGCCAAACAATGGCTTTTTTGTCTTTCATTTTCCTGCAGTGGTATTGGTTAGTTAAAAAAAAAAACCCCTTAAAATCTGATTGGGTCTTTTGTTTTACTCTCCCATTCTTATTGGCTAAAAAAAAAGATGCGATTTAGAGCAAAAAATAGTGGGATTCGTGAATACAGACTGAAATTGCATGGCTGAGAGCCAATCATATTCCAAGGATAACTAGTGGTTTTAAAATGGATTTACTAAAGACTGGGTATCCAAACCTCCTTCACGGTTGTGAATTCCTTTATTCTAACTCGATATGGAACATTTTTTGGGCAGGTTTGTTAGATGTAGAATACAGCTACATATAAACACATATAAACACACTGTAGTATGGTATGCAGTGAACTCTCTCTAAATGGACACATTTTGGTGTGGCTCCAGTTACAAGTACTGTACTTGTCTGCTGTACTCTCTTTAAGTACTGTACTGTACTTGAGGAGTGTCAATGTCAAGGAGAGTTAAGTAATAGCAAAACAAGTGAAATTCAGTCAGCGCCAGTGAGACAGCCATGTCTGCCATAGAGAAATGTCCGCCTACACTTCAACAGTCTGTTTTGAGACAGTTCAAGTTTTATGAAATAAGTGCTGCGGGGTCCCAGTGGAATACTCCTATCAAAACATTCACTGTGTTGTCTCCCTCTTTTCATAAAGGTCGGCACACGTGAGGGGACTAGTTCCTACAACAAGTCCCTTTAACTAGTCCCCTGATAAGTTTACACGAAGGGACTGGTTGCAGGAAGTTGTCCTACAAACATTTCACACCAAGCGTTTTGAGGAACAAGTTGCAGGAACTTGTCCCCAAAATTCAAACCAGTTTAAATTTGTGGGACTAGTCGCAGGGACCAAATTCTAGTCCCTGAGGCTATATTTTGTGGCAAAAATTGCTAGTTCATATGATGGGACTTGTCTCTGTGAGTTGTCGCAGGAACTAGTCCCCTTGTGTGTGCCAACCTACATGTAAACTATGTCATGTGACAAGACGGTGGTGGAATAAAAGTGGATGCCAGAAGTGGAAGAGAGAGTAATAAATTGGTCGAAAGACTGGAAGCTAATTTTGAAATCACTTGGCCTAGTTTTGCAAAGTTTGGATTATGCTTTGCACTGGAAAAATCGCTCCCTGGTGGATACAAAATATAGCTTAGTTTGTTGTTTCTACACTTACATTATATACACCCGATGACATCTTATTCAGAGGATGGCATTATGCACCCTTTAGTCAACTGGGCCAAGATATACAGGCCGTTCCGAAATTCAACAGGGAACTGGGGCGAGTTTCAAATTTTAACCAATCAACAAACTGACACAACCACATAAAATCTCATGTCAAGATTGATCATTTGACCAAGTATGACGCTTTTAGGGTGAACAGAGACCAAGTTATGGACCTTGAAATATGGCTCAAAATCCATACAAACCTCTCTAATTTTGAGACGGCGTTCCCCAAAACCATATATTAACTCTTAAAATTTTTCATGATTTCCGTGACACTCTTTAAAATGGCAAACATAGTGATTTTCATCTCAGCTTCTTTTAAGTAGTAGGTGCATGGCGGGATTTTACCGTTGTCACAAAACTGATGAAAAATTTTAAGAGTTTATGGTTTTGTGGGACGCTGTCTCAAAATTATAGACGTTTGTATGGATTTTGAGCCATATTTCAAGGTCCATAACTTGCTCTCTGTTCACCCTAAAAGCATCATACTTAATCAAATGATCAATCTCGACATGATCTTTTATTTGGGCGTGTCAGTTTATCGATTGGTTAAAATTTTAAACTCGCCCCAGGTCCCTGTTGAATTTCGGAAAGGCCTATTAGTTTGAGTTTTTATGAGAGTTTGTAGATTTGAAGCTGTCAAGCTGTCATCTAAATTTTTTTTCACAACCACAGGAGGCTCTTCTGCTGTTCCTGCTCGATCTATAGCGGCCCCGCCCCGAGCTACACAATCCCAGGATCACTCTGCCCTAGTTGCCATGGAAACTGAGAATCTTAGAAAAGAATACGAGGCAAAACTGGCAGAGATGAAGTCGTCTTGTGAAGCAGAACCTATGTCTAAACAGAAGCTACAGGAAGAAATGGAACGGCTGAAGAATGACTACAACAGAATGGTTCACAATGTTGAGGAGCATTATGGGAGTTCTACAATTGGGACCTCCGGTGCCCCTGTAGAGGTGGGTGGGGGAAGTGTGTCAGCAGACAGTGCTATCAGTGTGATTGCTTTGGCAAATGAACTGGTAAGCTAAAAGAAATGTCAATGAAAATAACTTTGCCATAGCTCCAACTCTATCTATGAAAATAACTCTGGCAATCAAAGCTGCTGGTGCTTGTAACCGTTCCATAGACCGTTAAATGGGTACTATGACTAAAATCGCATGTTTCCTATTGAAACCATTTTAAAACATAAACAAGTAGTCTGTTTGAGAAGAAAAATGCCCTTTACTTTTTTCAAACATCTCTTTACGTTCCAGAGATATTCAAGTTGTTAAAATATGCAAATTTACCAAGTGATGACGTCATATACTAAACCAAATTTTGACCAAATATGATGTAAAAAGATATCTTGGCCAATTTTTACAGAAATGTTTGATTCTTTGCAGCAAGGGTCTACAAAAGGTGCAACACAATATGAGCTTAAAAGTTTTGTTACCATGGAAACATACTGGGTTCCAGACTTCCCCAATATTGAAGGCATATCTGGCCTCCTTCAGCGTTCTGTTTTCATATTTGCAAATGGTGCCTTGTATGTTTGATCCAGCAGGCATATAAATATGTTAGCTACAGTTTGTGGCCCTGTTTAGCGTTTTTCGAGCTGAAAATCACTGACATATTGAATTTAAGTGGGTGGGGACTGGGACAGAGTGAGTTGCCATGGGAACATAATTTTTATAGCCACAGGTGTGTTTCCTATAGAACTATCAGCCTGCCAAGTTTTTAATAATCTGTGTTGCAAATTGGCCAAGATAGCTCTATTTATGTACTCGAGATAATATTGGGTCGAGTGTCTGACGTCATCAGTCATCTCATTTGCATATTTGCACATTTTTCAAACTTAAATATCTCCGGAACTAATGCAGATATTTGCAAACGGTAAAACGGCGTTTTGATTCTTACGCGGAATTCTATATTATACACCTAAAATATCAAGTGGTAAAAATTTCATCATAGTACCACTTTAAAGGGGACGTCACGGTTGAACGGTTTCGAAAAGTTCAGCCTAAATTTTTCAATTTCGTCGTTTGTAATCCGTGTTAATCTTCTCCATCCTCAACCATCCTTGCTCCTTTATGGTTTTATTATTATCTCATTGGTGTTTTTCCTATCTTTGTAAAGTATTATTTTCAGGTTTCCTTCAATTTAACAGTAATTTTGTTGATGATCAAAATAACTCAAAATACCGTGACTGTGCTCCTTTAACATGAAATGTTTTCATTCTTTTTGTTAGGATCAACAGCCTTCTGTTGCTTCGACTGAGGGCTCAAATGCAGCGTTTAACGTGATATCAGGACCGCTTCAAGGAATGCAGGACTCGAGCAAAGATCAGAGCATGCTACAGACTGTGCAAGACAAGGCTATCAAGGGTGTACAAGAGGTCAAGAACTTTATACCAGGGCTGGAAGATTTACGCTTCCTGAGTCAAGGTCTTCCTAATGATGCGCTGGTAAAAAGACTGCAGGAACTGCAGGAAAAGTTTGTTGGCGGCGAGAAGAAAAACGATCAGAAATTGAAAGAGAAAAGAAAAGCGAGAAAGAACTACGCTTTGTCGCAAAGAGAGAAACTGGCAAAGGCGGCGAAGAAGATGGAGGATGATGGTATAATGGTGAAAGTTTACGACAATTTGCAAGATGAGATAAAAGGGAAGAATAATGTCATTAACCAGATGGAAGGAAAATTGAAATCCGCGCAATCCGAGATTGACGATTTGCAGACTGAATTTGAACGTGATCGCGAAGATTACTTAGAAACGATTCGAAAGCAGGAACAAACTATCAAGCTTCAACAACAGATTCTGGACAAGATCCAGCCATGTATTCGACGCGACTGTAATTATTACAACATCGATAAGGTTCGATCGGACAGCACGTGGGATGAAGAATCCAGCAAGTGGAATATCCCTGAACTAGTCATTACAAAGACAGCGCTTCCTACCCCAGGGATTATGCCGGGTGCAAGCACCCCCGCCCGGGGCCTGAAATCGCCCGTTAACAGACCCCAAATCAATAACCAGGGACAAGTTGTCAATGGACACTTAGGGAGCTACCCTGAGGAGCCAAGCGAGGATCGCTTTCTTCAGCATTTGTCGCGGAGTTCTCATGAAGATTATGCGTCGAGTTATTTTAAACCTAAAAGAGCTAATCGGTTGTTAGCTGAGAACACAAAATTTGAACGATACGAGAAGCGAGAGTCATCGCCTTCGAGTGGAACGCGTCCTCAGCTGGGATTTCCGGGTACCGGGGGATCGAGCGGAACGTTAAACAACAATGCTTCCCCAGGGAGCGGAGGTAGTATTGGCGGGATGCCCGCCATGGGAAGACCGGTTAGATTGGAATCACTGCACATGCCGGGGGAAAGAGAAAAGAAAAAAAAGAAACATAAGAATTTAGACGAAAGAAAGAGAGACGACTGGTCACATAACAATGCAAGTTAATGGTTAGGAAGCTTGAATCTAATCGCGCGCGTCGAGGCTTGAAAATAATCGCGCGCGTCGCGGGTAATAATCGTTTATATTTACGTTTAGGTAGATCTTTGTTTTATTTTTCTGTGTTTTGGTTGAGTCTTAGCATCGTAGTTTCGTGGGTGTAAAAAAACTTAGTACAAGGAAGCGTGATAGAGATTTGGACCATGCGGAAAAAGTAGATCTTTGCAAGGGCTATTGGAATCCACAAAGAAAAATATGGGTATCCATGCATTTTTTCGAGCTTTAAATAAGCCTTGAATCTCAGCAAAAATGCTGACATCAGCATTTTTCTGAAAAAAGAGGGAAAGGATAATTCCTCACAGATTTCCTTAGAATTCACTCTTACATACAGAAAGGCAAACACATTTTAAAAGATCTTTAAACTATATGGCAAATGATAATTATAACATTAAAATCATTTTTGGTACATTTTTAATGACAAAACCATTGCAAAAGCACTTTTAGCATCTGTGACAGCCTTACATGTATTCTGGTTTAGCTAAAACACAGTCGAAATACCTTTTGCTCGCAACCAGAAACTAATCACAAGTTGAATAGGCTTGCCACTCCCATTTCACAACATAAAATGTAGGCTGGGGTAACCACGCGTTTTTTAAAGTTATTGATCTTTTTTTGAAAACTTTTACGGCGCCCGTTACATTTTTTTCTGTAATCTCCCCACTAAGGAAAACATTTGCATTTTTGCGCACGCACTACGCCATCATTGAATTTCAGTGTAAATTTCGAAAGATAACAGCTAGGTTTTTAGCTGGAAGAAGTTACATTTATTGGTTCGCGATATGCTGCTATTCTGGTGTCACTGGTTTAATATAGGTTCATTAAAATTGATTTGGTCACAGTAGGGAAATTTTGCTTTAGTTTTAGTCATGCACCTGGTGGTGTAATTGATTGCGTGAATGTCAACTCCTGCGCTTGCCCAGCGGCAAGATGTGAGTGCCTTTGATAATCATAATCTGGGAGTGAGAAAACTATCTACTAGCAAACATTTACGAGGTAGAATCATCAATGTCTCCCAAACATTTGGAAAGAAATTGCTAGTGATCTCACCAGTTTGCTAGTGGAGTCAGCGTGGCCGAGTGGTCAGCGTGTCGGACTCGCAATCCGGCGATCCCGGGTTCAAGTCCCTCTCTGACCACTATCTGGATTATTTTGTTTCTTGGTAGCCCCGAGTTCAAATCCTCAGCCACGCTTGTAAATAGCCAACTGGTTTGCCTCCGGCCAGTTGGGATTCTTAACAATGTTATGTTCAGTTTGAGTTATTTGTTTCAGTTGTTTGCTCGGCCCCACTAGCACTTGCGCTATAAACACTGCCGAGGGTAAAGAAAGGTTTTATTTTTAGTGGAAAAAATCTTACTAGCAAAAGTTTGGAAGTGGACTAAAAAGAAGCCCTGCTTTACCCAATGATTGCTTGTCAAAATTCAGCCGCTGATCACCTGTTTTGCTGGCAGCCTGCGCTTAACAACATTTCATTTCAAGTCTCATAAAGCTAGGCACACACTAGGGAACTAGTTGCAGGGACTTTTCCCAGTGTCTTTTCCCTTAGTGAGAACACACTAGAAAATTGACCGTTTTTGTGGGACTATTGGTCCCTGCGACTACATGTAGTACCAAAATCAAACCAGCTTAATTCGTGGGACTGGTCGCAGGGACCACATTTTGTGGTCCCTGCGACTAGAATTTCGATGCAAAATATGAGTACACACTAGGGGACCGGTCCCCGAAGCAAGTCTCTGCAACTAGTCCCCTAGTGTGCGCCGACCTTTAAGGGTTGGGCATGGGGTGAATTGATTGGCTGTGAGGACAATGTTTCCTACCTGGTTTGACATCTAGAAGAAAGTTGTTCTTATAAGGGAAGTAATATATCAAACACGAGAGACAGTGTTTCATCGGGATATCCAAACACCAAGAAAAGAGTTGTAAATACGATGCGCAGCGGAGTATTTTGACAAAATTCAAGGTGTTTGGATAGCTGATGAAACACTGTCTTGAGTGTTTGATACCTGTCTTCTCAAGCGAAACAAAAACTACAGGGTAAACGGAGAAGTAAAATCATCAAAATCTGTGCTAATTATTAATGGTAGTTGAACTGAGTGGAGTGCGAATTGTGTCTGGAACCATACGCGTGATTCCATAATTGAACAAGTGCAGCAGTGCGAGTCAGATTTGAAATCACAAGTATGATTTCAGAGCAAAATTGCATGACCCCAGTTTCAATTGCCACTTTATTAGATCCATTTCGCACAATTTTACACTGTAATAGCCAAATTTGCAAACGATGGTTTTTTGTCTTTCATTTTCGTGTAATGGTATTGGTTAGTTTAACCCTTTCACCACCAGTGGCCTCTTATAGATTTTACTCTGTCTAACGCCAGACGATTTTACTCGTCAAAGGGGAGACCCTTGGTGGTGAAAGGGTTAAAAGACTATCTCCCTTAACCCTTTCACCACCAGTGGCCTCTTATAGATTTTACTCTGTCTAACGCCAGACGATTTTACTCGTCAAAGGGGAGAC
>JAHPZR010049635.1:17500-21419 GCA_019787425.1 Platygyra sinensis | reverse complement strand
ACTGGTTTTCCTCCTTTGTAATATGGTTGCCGAGAAAATGCTCTATATAGACTTTCGTTATTTTTCTGTGCTACATACCTGCCAATCGACAAGGAAGTCTGGTACAGGGTATCTCTGTTGATTGCTCTCTGGATACGGTGACTGCCTTGCGAGCACGTGCATAATTTTCTCACGTGCACGAGCATTCTTCTTGGCACGTGCGGCTGCAGTTGACAGACGCCGTCTCGTGAATCTGAATTCCTCTGTTTTGAAATAAAATTCAGTCTGTTAGCAGTCAATAGCAAACGGCAACAGGAATGTCACTAAACAAATGGTTTACTGAGCGGAACAATGGCTGTTCATGTGTGTTGAAATTCATGGTAGATATTTTTACCGTCCTCTGCATAACAACAACGTGAAATAAACAAAATTTTCATTTTCAGGAGAACTTGAACCACCACGGCTGAGTTTATTATTATTATTATTATTATTATTATTATTATTATTATTATTATTATTATTATTATTATTATTATTATTATTATTATTATTCGAATTTATCGCTGTGTTCTAGATTCAGTTTCAAGATAGTTTTGACAGTGATAAACGAAGTAAAGAGTATCCCGAATGGAAAATGTGAGGTTTTTGTTTTCCTGTCCTCCCCATTCTTCACTGAATTCTCTCGTTTTTCTCAGTTTTGATAGATATTGCACAGGCTACAGTCAGACTTATTTTTGAAAAAAAGCTTGTTTTGTTAAGTGAAGGAAAGATGAGTGTGATCTGACGAAGTTCGTATATGATTTCATTCGCATATACCACTCGATCAAGCTGATCAAGTCGAAAACCTAACTATTTCAATTAAACAGCATATTTTTAAATTGGAAACGCCGCAATTGTTATAGTCATTTCTTAGTTGAGTATTCTCAACTGCAAGTCATAAAAGCTTGTAGGCTTCTCACCGTGACCTAGCTATGGTACTCTGTCCAACTACTATACAAACCTGGAAGTTCTCTGTGGTCCACATTCTTTCTACTCGTCAGAGACCCTTCGTGAGAAAACCTTTGAGAAAGCGGTTTGTGTCTACCTGAAATGAATCCCAAGTAAAAACTGTAATGAATTTGATATGTTCAAGAACTCTCAATTCTTTTCCTCGCTCCATTTGTCCAAGTCAGCGATGAACAAGCTTCAAATAAATGTAAATTGGGTACAGGCTTGATCAGCAATTTCATGTCAAGTAAAAAAGAACGAAACTTTGATCAATTTGCACAACATGCCCTAGACATTTTGATGTGAAACAAAAACTTATTTAGGATTAACCAGATATCATTAATATGTTGGAACAATAATTTTTATTTCCATTAACATTTTTGGTAAATTCTGAATGTGGACGAGACGAAACGCCGCGTCAGACTTGCCATGAACTCTTTTTTTACAAGTTTTCAATTCAACAACAAGAAATATGCATGGAAACATGGAATGTTGATATTTTACCTCTAAGTTCAACGTCTGACAAAGATACAGTTCTTCCAGACCTCGCGGACTCTACATCGCTTGGCGTTGATTTTGGTTCTGGTGCCGCCAACTCGTGTAGTACGTCCACAATTTTGTGCATGTGTTCTTCCAGTCTAGTAAGTCGGATATCCAGAGAAGAAATTGACTTTTTGCCCGAGTTGGCTTGACTGACGGACTCTTTGTACATATCTTGGAGTTGAGAGGAAACTGTTTCCATTCTGTGAGATTCAGCAATATATCAAATATCATCGGTAAAATTAGATTAAGCAAGAGTCAAGCAAACATAAATTCAGATTGACAGTCGCCAGTCAGTCAATAAGTCAGTCCCTCCGTCCATTCATCATTCAGTCAGCCAGTCAGTTAGTCAGACAGACACTCAGTCAGTCAGTCATTCAGTCACTCAGTCAGCCAGAGACTCAGTCAGTCAGTCAGACAGGCGCTTAGTCAGTCAGCCAGATAGACAGTCAGTCGGTTAGTCTCTCAGTCAGTCAGAGACTCAGTCAGTCAGCCAGTCGGTCAGACAGACAGGCAGTCAGTCAGACAGATACTTAGTCAATCAGTCAGTCAGTCGTTCGGTTAGTCATTCGATCTGTTCTTTTGTTTGTCAACATTCAATGTTACCAAAAAAAGAAGAACATGCACTGAGGAAGTTACCATTCAGTTTTAACATTGAGCGCCTAATA
This sequence comes from Platygyra sinensis, assembly GCA_019787425.1. Classification (NCBI taxonomy): domain Eukaryota; kingdom Metazoa; phylum Cnidaria; class Anthozoa; order Scleractinia; family Merulinidae; genus Platygyra; species Platygyra sinensis. The sequence goes on along the minus strand of JAHPZR010049635.1, from coordinate 19,245 downwards.
ATACTGAATAACAAGCGCAATTCATACACTAGCACTCAAGCACTAACCTGTCTCCCATCACTCTTATTTTCTCCTCTTGAGAAGCGTGAAGTAATGTGTCTTTCTCCCTGAGGTAGGAATCTACACAACGCTCTTCAAACATCATAATCTTCTGGAGATCGTTTGTTTCTAGGAAAAGCTCTACCAAAGAAAAAACAGATAATTTATATGACACGTGACAAGTCATAATTATGCTAAACGAGCTACGTCACGGTTTAAGCATCTTGAAAAGTTCAGCCTAAATTTTTCAAGTACGTCGTTTGTAATCCTTGTTCCTTTATGGTTTATTAGTATCTCTTTGGTGTTTTTCTATCTTGGTAACTTTCTATTTTCATTTTTTCTTCAGTTCAAAAGTACCAGGCCAAAACAACTCAAACTAAATAAGAAAATAAGTTATTTTTCAATCTTACGTACTTAGACCAAAACTGGAACTTTCTTGGTTTCTGTGCCCTCGACCTCGACAGCGTTTTAGCCAACGATATAAGCCCTTTATCGCGTGGATCACGTGATTAAGGATGATAAAAGGTGGTATTAACACCGGCCTCTGCGCATACTCCATTACCAAATAATATCGTTGAAACTTCCATATCTGATTTGCGTTAGCCTGCACACTGGAAAACGTGTTGCTGAGAAGGAAAAGATAAAAATATTTTAAAACTACCCGTGATTCTTGAATCATATTCAGCTGATTTTTTGAGTGCATTTAACTTTTGTCACATTAGAGAACACTAGTTGAGCTATTAAACATGTTCTTGTTTGCCTTGTTGTCTCGGGGTGCGCTCTAAACCACAGTTCAAGTTGTGAGCATTACCACTGAGTTGGCAATTGACAAAAATTGAAATTCTGACAGCAAAGTTGGAATTTCGGCATATTAGCGGCAAAAAATTTCCAATTCAACACTCACTTGAAAATGGCAATGAGAAGATTTAGAAGCAGAATATTGGCGACCAGCAGATAAAACGCCATGATAAACAGCACGATAGTGTCTCCATGCTCGTCATTTCTTGGAGTACCAAAAGCAGTAGCTGTCTTGTCAACTGTAAAGAAATGGTGATTTACAATTCTAAGCAATCACAGTCTATACAAACTTAACTTTAGTTTTATTTGGTTGTTGCTGTAAATGGGTTATTAATTAGACCATTTTTCTCTCGGAATCCGCGACTCGTACCCAATGATGCCTTTTTTGGACATGAGTCTGCGGCAGTATCTCAAGCGGGTTTGATTGAGCGATAAGCGATAGCTAAGTTAAGATTAGGTATTTTGACTTGAACACCGTTATTCTTGTCCGCAGAGGCCGCGCTTCTTTTGCTCAGCGCTAAGAATCACGACCTCTGGCCTCCACAGCGGTCAAATGAGTGCGCATGCTTAAGGCACGCGCGCGCGATAGAGCGCGATAGAGAAGAACGTTTGTAGAGGGAGAATGATTGGACTTAGTACCGAGATGGCTCGAGTGGCGGAGGTTGACCGTGGAAATTTTGTGTGATGAAACGGGAAAGTGACCGGAAGTTACCGGAAGTGCTTAAATCACGCGCATGCCCAGTCATTTGACCGCTGTGAACCTCTGGTCGGGTCCGATGTTTTAAGCATGCGTAGAGAATTTGGTTTGTGCTCTCAGCCAATCAGATTTGTCAAACATGACTCTGAACATGCGCACAACGACGGGGAGTCCGTAAATTGCGGACTTCCGGTGTTGGCCTTTCCCAGAA
>JAHPZR010049635.1:0-12500 GCA_019787425.1 Platygyra sinensis | reverse complement strand
TAACATGCTGCATTGAAAAATAATCGGACCTTATTTGTTGCGCAAGGAGATCACTAAGCCGTATTTGTCAGCATTGTGGCGTGAAAACAAGCACGATGGCCCCCTCTTTTTATTACGATTTTAATACCTCCTGTGTACTGTAATAACAGCATACCAAGTTTCATCGGAAATCTATGGCGAGTTCTTTTACTAGGGAATCACCCTTCACTCAATTTTCAATCGGCCAATCAGTCTTCGGCGCGAAGTAGCTGATGCAACTTTGCCTTTAGTCCCTTCTACAAATCCGGATGCACGAGATTTCTCGCAATGTCCGTACAGGGATGATCAATGTTTGTGGATAATAAGTGCTATGACACCCTGGGTCCAAGAGTTCCTAATCGTGCGCTAAAGATAACACACTAACAGAACTAGATTATGGCAGTAGTTTATGGCCAAGTTTCCTCTTTAGGAGCGCCTCCATGGAATCATGGGAGTTGTCTTCCATCAACATCGGACGTGTTATTTGGCGGGCGTTCCACCAATTCCCTGCAGGCGCTTTTCGTAGAAGCTCATAGATGAGATTGGCCTATAATGTTTAAGCGGATAAGCAAATCTTTTTTGTCAGTAAAGCTTTATAATTTTACACGTTTGTCAATTGAACTGGGTGTGCAAGGCATGGTCGACTCTGGGCTTTTTCAAAACCAAAATCTTACTAAAAATATACATCATTACTGCATGGTGTGCTGCGAAAAAGGACGTTAACCCATGGCACCTAGCCCTAAATCCCCATTTCTGCCCTGGTCATGGCTCGGCAGGACCCGTCGGAGATTCGGTTTTCCTGTTGTGGTGTTCAGCCTCCTCCTCGTCATCCTCCTCCTCCGTTTCCACTTCCTCGTGCGGCTAGCTCCTGCCTCGTGTTCTTTCAAAATGTTACTGGCCATCGACAAGAGTTCTTGCTTGTTTTGAATTCCAGCAAAAATATCGTTGGTGGTCTAAGGAGACCTAGCATCGGTCTAATGACATAAAGAAAGGTATAGCATTATTACTCGCAGAGTGACGAATGGTTGGGGTTAAAGTCAGCCTCAGGCCCTTGAAAACATCTCTCTGGAAATGGTGGAGTTCAGTTCTCTACAGAGAGTCTGTATGGGCCGTTTGTAACGAACACGTATATCAAGGCTTCTGCTATTAAGTGATTAATCTTGATTCCTCCCTTGAATGCGCCAATTTTGTGCCTTTAGGCAATTACGTCGTCAGCTTTTTCACACGTGGAACGTATATAGATTAGTGTTAGCGGCATATTCCTGCCAGTAGTTCGAGTTTATGCAATTGTCATCGGCTTCCCCGAGGGGGGGACCCCGGGCTGATGTGGGGGAATACGGGGACTTTGTGGGGACTTTGTGGCGACTTTGCAGCAAATTTCAGCCCTTGTGGTGGGGGAAATGTGGGGACTTAGATTTTGCCCTACTCTTGGGGAGAATGTGGGGACTTCGCTTCTGTTCAACTGAGAGGAGATTGGGAACGATCGATTGTTCGCTCGATCGATGATGGCAAGACAGTCCGGATAGATTTAAAACAGAATCTGGGGAATTCAGGACGGGAAGAAAAGTTGAAATTTTCACCAGACTGCGAGCAGCTAATGTAGTATTCAAGAAAAAATATTAAAAATTCAATTTTCATCAGAATACAAAGTCGGAGTGTTTGCTAACTGTTCAAAGAAAAGAGCTCTCAAGTCTCACGCATTGAGCGTGAGACTCACGCAAACAAATTCAATCTTACGCTCTCACGCGGAAACTATTATTTCTCATGCATTTGAGATTCCTTGCTCCTTTAGTGAAGTTCCTTCATAATAAACTATGTTTTATGATATAATTTTTAGTCATTGTTTGGTTTGTACTCGCTTGTACTCGCTTGTACTCGCTTGTACTCGCTTGTACTCGCTTGTACTCGCTTTATTCTTGTGTAGAGCCAGCGAAAAGAAAATTCTGGGATCTAAATACTTACTTTTAAAGCATGACATTTCTGCTCAGAATGAAGGAAAACATGTCTTAGCTACTTCCATTTTTCAAAATTTCCTGGGGGAGCATATCCCCAGACCCCCCTAGCGGAGTAACGCCTGCGGCGTCACAAAACGGCTGAGCCGTTGCAGATCTCACTCTTTGCCAAAATATCAACTTGAGAGCTCTCAAAGAACCAAAATAAAGTTCTGAAGTGCATCTTCAAATCCAGTTGGGTGCTTGGCTTCGCCAAATACTGGGGAATTTGCAAGAAAAAAAATCCCCCACGGGTGGGAAAATACAAGAACTTTGAAATGCACAATTAGCAAAGTCCCCATATCAGCCCGGGTTCCCCCCCCCCTCGGGGAAGCCGATGACAAGTGCATTACGTTCATCGTGCACAGTACATGTATTAAGTAAAGTTAAGTTTTAAGCTACCCTTGGCTATTTAGAATGCAAGTGGGAATCGATGTGTCAGTACAAACTATTTTTTTCTATGCTTGTTTGTTAGTATAAGTTTTAAGTTCTAAGTTTTCAACCTATACCTTTAGTCTCGGTTTTTATACAACAGCCTATTGTTCTAACTCCAACACGTGGCAGCGCCCAGTTTCAAAGCGTTATTTTCGTCTTGTTTTAGTGTTAAATCTCTACAGTATATACTCCCCTAGTTTTATTTAACGGCTTCCTACAAGAATCCTACGTAATTCAGTTAAAGTCCTTTCCTTGTTAGTTATTCCCACATCGTTTCAGTCGCGCTCATGCAAGCACGTTTTATTGTATCGTGCAATTTTGTTGTTTTCAAGTTTTACAGTGTTATTATTTATTGTATAAGTAAGGGTTATTTTGAGGCAACGAGGGGATATGTGATTTATTCACCGAGGGCGCAGCCCGAGGTGAATAAATCAGATATCCACGAGGTGCCTCAAAACTGGCTTATTTTTCCCATAAGCGAGGTATCACATGGCAAGGTATCAACCGTGACATAATTTTGTTCGTTGTTTTGACACACGTGCACTGACAAAACAAACAAACAAATAGTTTTCCGTGTATACACTTGACAATAGAACAAAAGTTGCGAAAAAACGCAGTGGGGTTTACCATTGTAAAACAGCATAATAGCTGTATTCACTGTTTACAAACATTGATAGCAATTTGTTTTGTTATTCAAATTTGCTCACCGTGAAACAAAAGAACCCTTTGTCTCAATAACCAATAGATCTCTGGTTGGTACATTAATAACAATAGGTGACGTAACGGTGAGTATCGCTATACACGTTATTTTTTTTGCTTTTGGTTTACCGACCAAAACAACCATATGCATACTAAAGAAGCTTTACAATACATTTAAGATTGGGAAAATAGCTCTGGGATTTGGACATTGTCAAAAAATACTGACAGCTTTACAACCACTTCATTTTTTCACACTGTACTGCAAGGATGGCAGAAACGAGTGACTCTGAGGAAGAACTTTTCCTCACAAAAGTAGCTTTAATGGCTCGTCAAATCGGCGCAATGAGTTAGAAAAATTTGTATCTTCGACCAATCGGCAAGTGGACCACGAAAACGCTCAGTTTAATGTTGAGGAGGCGACAGAAGGGTTGTTCAGCTTTGACCACTCATTCAAGCATCAAGTATCAATCGGCAGTGTTGAAAAAGAGACTAAAGTAAACAAAAAGAAAGTGTCAAAGAGGGATATCATAGTCGTGGATGACAAAGACCTGCTGGCCAGGAACAGTGAGAGAATCTCAAAGAACACTAAAAAAGTAAACTTTTGGTGTTTGAATGTCTGGAATGAGTGGGCAGCCGAACGAAATGCGTTGCCTCAGAATTCTGCTGACCTGTTTTCCCAAGTTAAGTCTTTGTTTTGTTTGTCAGTGCGTGAAATGGAAGGCATGTGGGTGTGTGCGAGGGGAATATTACTGTAATATTTACCTCGGGGATTATCAACTTTAATAATCCCCTAGGGGGTTATTAAAATATCAGCCCCGCACTCCCCTGTTACAATCAAAGCCGCCCCCAGCTTTTCAGACAGTTATTAATTAGCGGGGTTTACTCAATATAATCAGCCTCGAAGAACAAAGGAAAACGAGCCATGTGAAAAATAAGGACAGTTAGCCGTATGTGTATCTGCTTGAGATCACTAATGATTTTAGTGCGACTTTACTGCACTGTGAAGTTTTTACTAGAAGCATTGTTACACCGCAATCATGATCGGAATGTTCGCTATTATCGATTTCGTGACTCTTGTCTTCTTGAATCTGTTATTATCTAGTAAGTAGTTTATTCACTGCATTGTATTTCAGTTTACGTTCGATTATCGTCCATTATCGTCAATTAAATCACCGTCAATCAAGACTGATTTCCGGTAAGCTGGAAAACCAGGAATCCGGAATTCCGCCGGAATATTTAAGAGTCTGTTTTTTGTCCATTCAAAGCGATTCAAGAGTCCCCGAAGATTGTCCGAAGTCCAAATATTCTCCGAAGATGATCCGAGAGCAACCGAAGTCACCCGACCATCCCCGGCAAACAATCGAACTGCCGAAAATGTTCCGAAGGTTTTCGGAGGCTCGACACTAGATACTTCTAAGGTTATTCGACTTTTTTTTTACGATTTATCTCTATGTCGAGTCCCTGTCCTAAGGAAAAGCCGTGCCAATCACGCTCAGTAAAGACGCGCATTGCAAATTATGTTAGTCTCAATCTATAATGAACAGTAACTTCGGGATAAACGTTAAATAAATATGGACAGCCGTACGGTAGCATACCACCCCAAATGACTGTTTCGCGTTCGCACCGTTTCAAGGCGAGACGTTAAATAAAAACCCTGATAAACTGTATATTTTCTCAAATTACCGCCACACAATTGGCCGGCACAACTTCCTTGAACTCGTGCTGCATATAATAAGACCCTTTGTCGCTAGCGGCAAGTTCGTCAGCCCAATCCTTGTCCATCTCAAAATAATTCCCTTTTTTTTCTTTTTACGGCTCTCCTTGGTACAAAAGGCCACCTCGATCGCTTTCGCTTTTTTCTTGAAGACATGGCAACAGCACGAAAATATTGTTGCGTGGTCTGGCCGTGACAAAATTGCGTGTCGAAAAAAGGTTCGTATGTAAGATGATAACGATATGTTGACAGATTTCTACAGTGACTTGTCCACATTCCATTAACGGCAATTAGTGAGGAAAACACTCTTTTGTCCATATCTTCCCGTAGAAACAATATTTTTTTAAAACAAAGATAGGAGAATAATGTCAGGGATATATAGTTTGTCAGGGTTTTTATTTAACGTCTCGCCTTGGAACGGTGCGAACGCGAAACGGTCTTTTGGGGTGGGCTGCCTTAAGGCTGTCCATATTTACGTTTATCCTGAAGTATGATTGGCTCGGCTTTTCCTTATGACAGAGACTCGACATGAGATAAATCGTAAAAAAATCGGATAATCTTTGGAGTATATAGTGTCGAGCGTCGGAAAACTTTCGGAACATCTTCGGCAGTTCGATTGTTTGTCCGGGATGCTCGGGTGACTTCGGTTGCTATCGGATCATCTTCGGAGAATATTCGGACTTCGGGAACTCTTAAATCGCTTCGAATGGACAAAAAACAGACTCTTAAAAATTCCGGCGGAATTCCCACTTATGTCCAGATTTGACCCTAATTAGATGCACGGCGAATTTTGACATCTAACACGAAGTGTCCCTTTAAGTCTAAGCCTTTGTTACCTATTTCAAACAATAAGGTTAGGGTAAAGGTTAGTGTTATTTTTATCTTAGGGTAAATGCAGCTGTTAATCCTTACTTGAGGAGCAGCATTTGGGGGACACTGTGACATTAATTGTCTGTATTCCGAGAAACGAGTGATGTTAAAGTTGGGGAGAAGAGCAAGGGGACACTTCGTGACGCTTATTGAAATTCCCGTGCATCTAATAAGGGTCAAACCTGGACATATCTCGGAATTCCGGATTCCGTGTTTTCCAGCTTACCCTGATTTCCGCGATATCTGGCTTTATTTCGATTAGTAAGGCATCTCCCACACGCTATCCTCATCGCAACGAGTTGTCCGGCGAGTGACAATTTAGCCCTTCAAAAGTTGTCGTGAGCATGGCGTTACAGGCCGATTGAGTTCAAAAAAACAAACAGAATCCATTCTTGCAGTTATTTATATCAGCCCCAGCCTTGCACATCTTTCTGTGAGTGGACGAGTTTCTTTCCAGAAAGTCTGTATAGCCAATTGAGTTTAGAAAAAGCAGGCAGAAGATGTTCTTGTAGCTATTTATCGATGTTTATTTCAGAAGTGTCAACTGAGAAGCGGTAAATTTTCTGTAAAGTGCTGTGTGTTCTCTTTTGCCATCTTTTTGTAAGCTTCATACAGTATGGTGACTTGGAGACTACAGAGTTGATTCTTGCACGGTAGTATTCGCTGTGGTATTCATGGGAAAAAAAATGGACAAGAGGAAAATAGGAATCAGCCGGGCCTTATTTTGTGCGGAAAATTTGGTAGCGCCATTCAGAATTGTAAGCGTTGCTGGTAGGCTCTTTATCCTCAGACCCTCTTTCCCTTCATTCTCTCCGTATCCCTAAGAATTCCCCCAAGCTAAGAGCGTTCCTGAATGCGTTTACGCAGCAGCAGCTAGAACTGACACAAAGAATAAGCGGTTTTATCTCGTTAAAACTGCGTCTCATTCTCTCACCTTAATAGAAGACCTGTGTGCATTCCTCATTGCTCCTGTCCATATGTCGGTGAGAAGAGCCTGGCAACTAGCATGAGCTAGAAATTCCTCGTATTCAATGGAAACAGCAAGTGACAGACATGTTTGTCCTCCCCAGTTCTCCAAGTGATAGGTGAGCAGCTGCTGAGTGAGCTCTTCGTTTGTTTGAAAGCACTGATCTAACACACCCAAAGCCAGTCGTTTAAACTCCCTAGGTATGAACACGGATTGCAAATGTATTAAGAAATTCCGATTCGTAGTATGGAAAAGCTCTTAAGCTTGTTCAATACTGTAAGGCCTTATTGTGCAGTGCATCGTTGAGAGGCGGTGTGCGGTATGGTATAGAATAGTCTGGCGTGGTATGGTATGGCAATGCTTAGCTCATCAACTGTATGACGGGCTCTGAAAATTTCAGTGGTCCCGTTCTCGAAGGTCCCGAAACGTTTTCGGCCCCAGAAAAGCAGAAGCAAAATCTCAAACCTCATGAATGTTGTTATTCACATATTCTAGATATGAAGAGAGTTTCACATCATACAAAAACTGTCAGGCATTTACACCCCTCGGTTCCAGATACAGATGAACTAAAAAATGGCTTTGCTGTCCCAAAAATTCCCCAGCTTTCGAGAAACGGTAACAGAAGTAAGACTTTTCACCCCAAAATATCAAGAAATACAAAATAACTGATGGCGATCGCTAAAAAGGCCTATGACAACCATAAACGTCAACGGAAATTTCAGGACTGACCAGCGGCATGCAAACAAACTCACTCGACATGCGCGTAAAGCTCGTCGGTGATATCCGTCTTTGCCTCATCACGCTCAGTCAACTTAGCCATGACGTAGTACAATTTCCCGCCACTAGTGCTCGCGCCAGATTTTCGTCTCCACGCTCCCACATAAAAAGCGCCATTTTCTGCATATTGCAAAGCACGGACCACATCAGCAACTCGTTGTATGGGTTGATCACGTGAACTGCGTTCGCCATGTGGTCTCGGTGTCCATCGACAAACATGGTCGAGTTAGCCATATCAAAAGCCTTTGAAAGAAAACAACTGTAAGAAACTGAGGCTTTCGACGACAAACTGTACTTATGAGTGGAAGAGAAACCCAGCTAAATCCTACTGAATTAATTCTCATGCCATTGTGTGAAGATGTTTAAACTTTTAAAATGAATTTTCGGGTTTTTGAGCCGGATTTCATTCATTTGATGGTTACATGTAAATCTTAGCTTATGACAAGCAAAATGAAGCTTTGGGCATTTTGATGACAAATGAACTTATTTTTGTGAGCTACCACGATAATGGACTGTACCAAAGAATTAATTTTAAGCCAAAGTAGGAATACTCGACTTACCCTTGTGATCGTGTTAAAGTTCTCTCCATGTCCTTTGTATGTACTTCCCAGTAATCGCCGAATGACATGGTTTACATCGGAAAGTTGGATCCGACAGGAAACTACCTGCAGAAAAACCGACATTTTAGTGCTGCTCTTTACTCGACAATGGCACCACACGCAAACGGTTCCTTCCCAGACGTACCTTTTCCATGCCGATCAATTGTCTGAATACAGCACTGGACGAAGATTTCCTCCTCTAAAGAGGAACAGAACAGTTTAAGGAAACATCACATTGGAAAGTTTCAGAATAAACATGGAATTGGAAGCGTTTTAATGGAAGTAAAATAACGCGGAGGTATTGTGGGTTAGAGAGGAGGACGAGTGGTTAGGGCGGCGGACTTGAAATCCGGAAGTCACATCTTCAAGTCCCGCTCTAACCACTAAGCTAGCTTAAGCTGGAGTTGTTTCGCGGTGGACCCTAGTTCAACTCCTTGGTCATGCTTGAAAATAGCCAACTGGTCTGTCTCCCATCAGTCTGGATTTTTAAGCCCAAGTTATGTGTCTGAGAACCGGGCTAGCTTGTTGCAGATAAGCACATTGACCACGTGTACAAAGTGTCGATTCAGATGTAGACATCAAATGCAATAGATGAGTTGGTAGCGGATTAAACACCCCGCGGTGCGCGCCTTATTCTTCTGCCGGAATGAGATTATGTAGTTATGTACTGAAGTGATAATTATCAGGCACAAAGGTTAATTCACGCCTACAAGTTGAAAACTTAAAAAGGAATCTCATAGTGTTAGATAGCCTCTTCCAGGCGTTCAGTGAGTTGGGAGCAGCGCGATAATCGGCGGCGCGCGAAAAAATGAAGAAAAGCGCGGGAGAGGAAGTGAGGGTTCAGCGCGATAATCGGCGGCGCGCGAAAAAATAAAGAAAAGCGCGGGAGAGGAAGTGAGGGTTCCCTCACTTCCTCTCCCGCGCTTTTCTTTATTTTTTCGCGCGCCGCCGATTATCGCGCTGCTCCCAACTCACTGAACGCCTGGAAGAGGCTAAGTGTTAGAGTTCTGTTTATTTCCAAGTGTGAGCAGCGTGGAAATGCGGTGGTACACGGAACAGCTTGCAACAACGATTTCTCACCCAACATTGTAGCGCGAAATATTGAACTCGATGTTAAATGAGACGATTTTTAACCCAACATATTAAATTGGGGCAACGATGTGGCAGGCTTTTAAAAGCGGTTCAAGAGCCTGCAATACAGGTATTTGCTATAATGAAACGTTGCGTTAAAACTGGAGTCGCCTTATGCGCTACATTAATCCACTATATCGATTTTTAATGCACCTAATGTTTCGTTAAAAATTGGTTTGTGTAAAATCACCTTAAGAGCAATTTTGAACGAACTATACTTGTTTTTTGGGGTTCTTACCTTTAATCTTACACTCACCGCTTTGTATAGTTCCTCTAGTCGAGTTGACGTCAGAAATTTGCTCATACTAACACCATTCTCCAACAGCAGATTAACAAACTCCACACGATTGTTAACTAGAGCATCCATCATCGCATCCTCCAAAGCGTCCATCTGATGAAGAGATAAAAAACCAAACATTATATATATTGGCTTTGAGAATCAGGTTGACCTTGGGTACACGTATAAACTGCTGTAAAAAAGGATGCAGCGTGGACGAGTGATCAGTGAAATCCAGAGGTCGCGGGTTCAAGTCCCGTTCTGACCACTTAGTAGTTTCTAGGTAAACCCTAGTTCAACTCCTCGGTCATGCTTGTAAAATAGCCAACTGCTCTGCCTCCTGCCAGTTGGGATTTTTAAAGGGAATCTCGGCTGTTGGCGCGAGTTGACGCTAAGTTGCTCCAAATAATGCCTTACAAATTTTACTTTTACTTGACAAGGAAAACGTAACATTTAATAATAATAATAAACAGAACAGATTTCGGCTTTTAAATTTCCTGCGCGCCGCCATCTTGGATTTCATGACGTCACTGCGTTGTCCTATTGTTTCAAACAAAAGAACTTCAGCTTTCCAACAACAGAGACAACGCAGTGACGTCATGAAATCCAAGATGGCGGCGCGCGGGAAATTTAAAAGCCGAAATCTCTTCCGTTTATTATTGTTATTAAACATTGTAGTCACCATCTGTCTTCTCATTGGCTAAGAGCCTACAGTTAATTCTGGGAAACAGCGCAACCTACAGATTATTCACTACTCTGTACCTATAGATTAGTGAATAATCTGTAGGTTGAGCGCGCAATGCATGATTTCCAAGAGAAATGTCAAGTTCACGGACAGCGAAGTAAGAATGGCTTCTCGATTCGCTTCATCGATGATGCGTTTGTCGTTATTTTCTTCAAAACAATGTATAACAAAACAATTATTACATTCGGTTTTTGTCATATCCGGAATAATCAAGGTCTCGGTTAGTGTTATCAGCCTCAGCCTTCGGCTTCGGCTGATAACACTTACCTCGACCTTGATTATTCCTATCACAAAAAACTCATCCAATAATTGTTTATTATTAAATGTTACGTTTCCCTTGTCTAGCAAAATTTGTAATTAAGGCATTATTAGGAGCAACTTAGCGTCAACTCGCGCCAACAGCCGAGATTCCCTTTAACCATGTCATGATGATTTGTATTATTTGCTTCGTCATTTGGTTTCATTGGCCCTGAAAAGACCCATTGAGGGAGTCGTCAGTAAAGATATTTATATATTTTTTTATATTTATATTTAGGTCATTTTAGCCAAGAAAGAGAATTCTACACACAATACAGTGTTTTTACTTAATAACAATTTGGAACTATGTTTGTAACAACTATGGAAAAACAACTTTGTAACAACTCTATGTAACAACTAATAACAACTTTATAACAACTTTGGAACTATGTTTGTAAGCTGGCATCCCCAACAAGTTTTTGCTCGCCTAATGCTTTTCAACTTTTGTCCGTAAACTAATGAGCACTCACCTTTCAAGGGTATATGACCTCAATTACCCCTGCACGTGGACGCTAGTCCTATCATGCTCATGCCACTCTTAATTTTTATTTCTTTATTCTTATGGATGCTTGTGTATGCTTTTGATTTAATTTTAGGTTTTAATTCAGAGGCGGTGCCTCGCATGGGACTCCGTCCCGTTGCACCTCCCCGACACCAGTTTGCATGACAAGCAAGTCTAAAGTTTAAAGGGGGCGTTTATCCGTGACTCTTACAGGATCCCTGAGTAACTTAAAATGCAAATGTGAAGTATATATGAAATAATTCATATTTGTACTGAAAAATTTACTGCGATGATCTTGCTCCCAATTTGCTCCCAATGTGTGGCTTCATAGCTCAGTTGGTAGAGCATCTCACCGGTATCGCGGAGGTCATGGGTTCGAATCCCGTTGAAGCCCTGATTTTTTTCAGGCTTCTTCTTTCCAATTGCTTAAATTGGAAAATTTACTGCGATGATCACTCTTCACATTCATCTACAACCGCAGTACAAATATGAATTATTCCATATATACTTCACATCATTTCACTGCACGGGAAAATATGAACTCAATAAATTGACCTTGCTCCCAATGTGTGGCTTCATAGCTCAGTTGGTAGAGCATCGCACCGGTATCGCGGAGGTCATGGGTTCGAATCCCGTTAAAGCCCTGATTTTTTTCAGGCTTCTTCTTTCCAATTGCTTAAATTGGAAAATTTACTGCGATGATCACTCTTCACATTCATTAAAATGCAAATGTATCAATTATTCATACCTCCCACTTTTGATCTTCTGTAAAGATTTCTGTACGGGCAATATCGGCTCGGTTCCATATAAGGGCCAAACTTAACTGGTCTGCGGCGGATGCGTGTTGTGCTATAAGCAAACAAGACAAAATCCCACAAATAATATGATAACTGAACTGCAAACAGTGTGATGAATCCCTTTTACGGTTTTCATGAAGAGACTATGATACTTATAAGGTTTCATGTGATTGAAACCCTTCTTACTATAATCCGCTATAAGACCGTAAACAAAACAAACCTTGTTGTTTAAGGTAATTCCTTAGTATTGCATTGCGCATCCCTACTGCGCACGATTTTCGCGTCATCAGCGCGTGCACATGAGCGCGTGCACGTGCAAAACGTGAGAGATTTCCCTCAAACTAAGCTCGATAACGGAATAAATTCTCCTTTTCTCTTAAACGAGCACGGTGACCCCCGATTTTTTTTTCAAGAATATGCTAAGAACAGTCTAACGAAGAACATATTTGAAGAGGAAAAAAAGTTTGACAGTAGAACATAATTTTTTTTTTGGAAAATAGTTCCCAACTGGGTGTATTTTGGCCAAGGCGAGGACTTGAGTTAACCACGGAACTGTCCGAAAAAGTGCAATATTCCCGCAACCAGGCAATCAAAAACGGCTTAAATGAAGCAATACTGCTTATGTCAATAAATGAAGCTTTACTTTTAAGACAAAACTTTGTGCCCTTCAAGTAACCAAGA
>JAHPZR010049634.1:5000-12967 GCA_019787425.1 Platygyra sinensis | reverse complement strand
GATAATTGTTAAATGTATAGTATGTAAAATATATTTTCTTTTTCTTCAGCTCCACGAAAGAAACTGTTTTTTCCCACCCTGTTTCCCTTCCCACAATACGTAGCTTCATTTCTGGATCTTTTAGTGAGGGCGGGTTTGCCCTCACCTTTGCTGGAAATAAATTAGGGTATTAGATTTCATGTAATTTGGTTTAGTTGTTATGAATTAAACGGCCTTGAAGGTGGCCAAAATATGGCAAATCATGGTCTCAATTTTTATAGTTAACTCCAGCAAACAGAGCTCAGCCAAGGCAATGTGATGTAGTATGTTTAGGTTAAGCGAGCCAGAGACATAAAATGATATCAAAATAAGACCCAACATCTAACAATACTATAAAAATATATAAATAGTGACATAACTTTAAAGTTTAAGAAAATAGAGATGATTTACAGATAACTGATAAATTTTCCACAAAATAATTAAAGTTACACAAAGTTCTTTGTCTATCTTAGAATAGGCCACTGGGTCAGTGTCATGAAAGCTGAAGTGAATTTAATCATTTTACATGCATATGTGTTTTTAGAAAGTTATAGAGACTATTAGCGAGGATTTTTATGTTGATCATGGGGGTAAGGTGTCTACTGATCAGGGAAAAAAATACTAAACAGCATCTTAACTGACACCATTTAGGGTTCCAGAGAAATAAGGATAGTTGTTTCAAAGTGTATCTAAAGTGTGATTTTATTCATAGTAAATAAGTACAAGGAGTATGATAGTTAACAACTATTCACCGAAGTGGAGGTAAATATCCAACGCTAGCCACGTCACCGACACTGAGGTGAATAGTTGTTTTAGTATATACTAAAACAGTGAGATAATATACACTACAAAAAATTAATTTGGAGAATTTCTCCACTTGTCACGGCCGCAAACCGGGATGCCATTTTCTCTTGAGTTGCTCGGAGGTAAATAGCACAGGATATTCGGAGTTTGACGGGCCAATCAGCGCGCGCGTTTAACACTATCCACTGTTTTAGCATATGCTAACACGTGGTTGTTGTTACACAACAATGAATTGAACTTTAATTTTAAGTGTCATTTTATGTAAACTGTGAGTAAATTATCGACATCACTGATAACATGTGGTTGTTGTTACACAACAATGAATTTTAAGTTCAATTATATTTAGAGTATTTCTAGCTCCCTGGTGTTACCATGAAATTTATTGTTCTCACTAGTACCATGTAAATGGTGGTACTGATCATTAGGTACTTATGCAATACTTATGTAATTAACAAGAGTCAAAATGAAATGTGAATTAACAGTCTCAGATCTGCCTTTGTTACTCTTCCCCTTTGCAACTTCTATCGATTTCTTTGAGTGATGCCCTTCCCTTTGGTTTGCTTTGCCGCAGTCCTATATCGCTGAATAACAAATATCATATCCTTGACATAGGAGAATGAGCGCACATTTATATTTATATCGGGACTGCGGGAGCACAAGTTCTACAACCATTTCATATTCATTTTTTTTTTCCACTGCGGGAGTGCGGGACTTGCGGGAGCAATAGTTTTACTCGTCTTACTTTCATAGCAATAGTTTTACTCGCCTTACGTTCATCAGCCCAAAAAATACAACAACACTGCGGGACTACTGGAGCGAACGTTCAAAGTAACGCAGTCGTGGCCGGGTATTCTGAAGTCGCTCCCAGACAGGGATCAGGCAGTCATCTACCCCACAAAATTTAAAACCACAAGCATTCAACCAGCTAACAGCTGGTAAACAGCGACACTCTTGACCTTTCACAATCCAACAAAGTTTAACACGCGAGAATTCAAACCGACACGTACACCCTCGCACTCAAAAGGATTGTTGAGAAAAAATGGCTCATCACATCGAGAAAAACTAACTATGGCTAGAAAGTTACATCAAAAAGGAACAAAACCTCCTATTATGAGGTACTTCTGTTGAAAACTTGAAGAGAAAACGGCGGGGGTTTTGGGTGGCCTTTACTTGACGGAAAGTCAAGATGGCGGTAACTTCACTTGACCCGATTTGTTTTCAATAAAAGTTGGAACAAAAAAGCACACAAAACAACAAACAGTTATACTCACAGACAATATCCACTTCCAAGCTTGCACACTTATGCCAAATTAGTGAATAATAGCTTGTATTATCCTCGTTTTGTTTGAATTCAATGGAGTCCCGACGCCAAATCTGGGCAAGCCGAGCAAAGCTTCGACTTGTTGCTATGTGACGTCACACTGGCAGTGATGAGTCGGTCTCTGACAGATAATCGAAAACAATAGAGTCACCCCTCCCTCTTGGAAAATATGTGTTAACAAGAAAAAAAATGAGGGTGGTTGGGGGGAGGGGCGGGGGGGGGGGGGGGGTAAGGACGCAGAGTGAGGTCGTTGTGTGAGATAAGTCGATTCTACTTAAGGTATTCCTAGTTTAAGGCCGAAAAAGAATTCTATTTCCCTAGACGTCCCCATGATGCCTTTCGCCCTTTGATCGGGAAATCTTGAAAGGGCGGTCCGAGTGGAAATACGTTTTGTTCGCAGAAGCGCCTAGAGAACCACAACCTTTTTGGAACAAAATCGGTGGGTAGAAGAAATATCTAATTTTGGCCCCTGAGAATCTAAATGAAAAAATATGACAATAAGAAATAATTTAGAAGCTTCGTTTAATCAACAACGTGAAGAACAACATGTATCGTATTGTTCGATATTGTAACAACATTAAATACTGTTTCAATCTGTAGCGATCGATCCTGTTATCTCGAAACGCATCAACGAAAGAAATCTTAGCCCACCGAAGAAAACTATTTTGTTTCCCACGGCAAAACTGTTTTTAAACGCAATGACAAAATTGCTCTGAACCTAACGACAGCGGAGAGTAATTAGAATATTTTGAATCTAGGAACCAACTGAACCAACTTCAGTTGAAGCTTAGCGATTAGTGACAGAAATCAATTTGAATACTATACCACAAAGAAGAAATTCCAAACCATTATAAAACACCGCGGAGTGTAGGAAATAACCTAACAAAAGAACAGCTCGGAGCAAAGTGATCAGCGGCAGAAATAATGTTGAATATCGGTAAAGTGACAAAATATCTCGCAGCGAAGCGACCTGCGACAGATATAACTTGGAATCCAGCAAGAAAATAGCTCCAAGTGGGACGACCAGTAATGGAAATAATTTTGAATACGACCAATAGATACCTCGGGGAGTAGCGCTCAGCAAGAAAAATGAATTTGAATGCCGGCAAGGTGACTTATCAACTAGATGCATAGTGATCAAGGGAATGAAGTAACAAAAACGGCTGTGAATACTGGTACAGCGACAACACAACTCCTGTAGCGAAGCGATCGGCGAAAGAGATCCAGACATAAATAATTTTGAATTCACCAAGAACAAGAGGAACTCAGAGCGCGGTAATGATCGATCAGAAAGAAAAAGAAAATTCAGTTCAACGACAAAATAACTCGCATGCAAGCGACAAAAAAATGATATTGAGCCAGCAACCAAAGTACATGCATTGACTGAGCCAAAAGGATAACGTTTTTTCTGACTGCTTTTCCTACAGAGGAAACCAGTAAAAACCGAGGTGTTATCTTCCTTCGATCACATCAGTTCATACCACGTTTTCTTCATCTTTGATTAATGTACATTAATGCAAGCTTCTTCTCTTCAGTATAAGGATAAAAGCTCATTGTCGTTACCAATATCAATGTCGAGTTCATCGATCGGCTTGTAAACGCCATCTGAAAGAAGCCACTGTGCATAGTCCATAACAGCAGCCACGACCTTTATAAAATGTCCATCCGGAACATTTTGTGTTTTTTTTTGACCACTTAGAACTACATTTCCACTCGTCTGCACGTGCCATTTTATTCCCAACAAGTTGTGAAAATATATTTACCAATTTGTATTATCCATCCAGTATTTCCCCGTTGCCGGATCGCAGTTGCTAATTTGCCTGATCTTAACGACGTAAAAGAAAATGCATTCCCACCGTTTTCGGCAGCCTTAAAATAGCTTTAGCAGAACTGACATATCCTAAAGCCTAGAATGGGAACATCCTTTTCTGTCCCCTCATTTTCTCTTGGTGTTACAACATCCACTATTATATAGCATTGTAATTTCATTTTTATATTTTAGTAACATCTAAACCTGAAGGCTGCTCTGAGCAGCCGAAATATTGTTTTAAATATACAGCCGTGTAATAGTCTTTGACTTATCGTTTTTCTTTTATAAGTTTGGCTGATTAGGTCTCCTGCGAGATCCGACGTTCAATCAAGCAGGTTCTTCGTTCATGGCTTTGCAGGTTATTCAGTTTTTCTATCTGGAACGAAGTTCCTCAAAGGAGTGCGAGTAGTTTACCCTGCATTCCTTTCAAAGCGGAAATCTGGCGGCCCGAGAGGTCACCAAGCGGAACCCCATATCCATATAGGAAAGAAAAGTAGGCCCATGAGTTGATTTTCAAGAATCGCGCCAAAGATGGCGTCCATCCTCCAGCGAATAGGTTGACAGAGACATACAATCCGGCCCAGGAGCTCTGCTTTTAGGCTTGGCTAAATCTATCTATTAAAAAGTAATACATTCCTGATATAACAGCCGCTTTGGTTGGAATAAAACGGCACTTTAAAAATGTAGATATTTGTTGTCGCCAGAATATTGCCTCTTAGTGTAATTATTCTCATATTTTACTTCGATTTGTATACCACTCATTTCAATAAGTGAAAACATTACTATCATATTGAATTAAAGTAATGATGTAATACACAACGACCAAACGAAATTCAAAAAAAAGGAAAAAATAATTAGTTGTAAAAAAGACAACATTCGTATGGGTTCCATGCAGTGCCACACTAAATGACTCTTTCTTTTGTTAGCCTTTTATGTGAAATATTTAAAGAAACATAATTTTTATTGTCCCGAGGAGCTAGAAGAAGAAGCGTTCGTCTATAGAGAGCCCAGAGATGAGCATTTCATGTCTTTAATTAACGAGAAACGTAGTTTTCTCTCAGCAGGATGTTGAGCTAATTTTAGTTTTTAACTTTTGTTGTCTTTTAATTGAGGATAAAAATTGTAAGTGTAATAGAAAAAAGGAATATGAATAAAAAACTCAATTGAACATTCCGTAGTTTCAATTAACGTAATTATATAAAGAACTCCTCCGTAAGAGTATGTCCACAAGAAAACCAAGCAGAACCAGGGAGGAGGTGATACAGCTCAAATCATCGATTTCGCTCAAAACTTGGCACAAATGTGTGGTTCGGTGAGTGAATGATCAGTGTGCCAAAAAAGTAGGTCACAATATTTTATTTCAATTAACTATATTTGGTTTAGTATTTCTACAACAAGGAAAGCCTATGAAAATAAATTCCACTGGATCATGTTCTACAACTATCAGTCAACTGGGCAATTTGATTTCTTTCCGTGGCTTCAGATTAAGCAAATTGCATATTTCGTAGTGTTCTGAATAACCTTTATTTGATGGCAAATCTCTGCAATGGGCAAAATCAAGCACAGATTATTCTAACATGGATAGTGAAAGCAATCAATAAAGTTCTCAAATAATATTTAGGGACATCATTAATTTTTCTGTACTTTTCAAATGGAACTTTACGATTTATGGCCATTTCATGAACATCCACAAAAACACAAAAGCTATTTCTCTGTCTTAACATAACTCAAAATCAACAAGAAATATGTAGGTAAGTACTTTCCTATCGATTTGGAGTAAAAATGTGGCGAAAAGAAGTACTTAGGGTGGCCGAGCACTGTTCTCGCGCGCGCTTTTGCTGAAGCGATTCAGCGCGCGCACAAGTATTGCAAAACACAAACATGTCGTCAATTGAGCGACCATTTTATTTACTCCACAGCAACACTATCTGAGCTATTTTTCTCTATAACTGAACGCAGTGTATTGATGGCTTTAGTCTTGTATTACAAAGATACGTTACAAGAAGGTAACGATGCAAAGAACCCATCAATTCTCAGCTTCTGTTTGCTACCAATCAATCAAGTCTTTACTGAATGCAACTAAATATTAAGAGCAAGAAACAGATGTGTTTACGTGTCCTACGGCCCGGAGAAAGAGAGGGAGTCGGTGGGGGGAGGGGGGGGGGGTGGGAGGTGAGGGAGTACTCTTGTAAATTATGGAGAGGGGTGTGCCGCGAAGGGGCTTCAACCCTGATTTTAAGATTGAAGCAAAATCAGTGACATATTTGAGGCCCACATCCTTAAAAGATACCGTATTCAAGGAAAAAGAAAACTCTAAGGATAGCATGAATGTTTCAACGTTATTTTGTTTCTGTAATCGTTGGAAGGTTACGAATAGTTCAGTTTTAACAGATTATATGTTCTCCATTTAGCTTGTCATTTACGCACTGCAATTGTAGCTGATTCAATTTACATACAATTTACCCTATTTAAGAATCACTCTGGATCACAATAGACCCTTTGCATAAATGGCGCCTAAATTTGAATAACAATACCAGATACATCCTTAGCCTCACATTCATGTTTCAAGACAAAGGAAATTTCACATGAATGTGAGGCTAAGGATGTATCAAGCATTGTTATTCAAATTTAGGCGCCATTTATGCAAAGGTCTATGCAAACAGGAACAGAAGTGATACCCTATCTGAGGATCGAAACCTCAAAAACCCAACCCTATCACGCGGCACATACCCATATAGCCAGTATAATGGAGAACTGAGCCACCCACCACTTTCCGCAGAAAGTAAATCGCTACTGATTCGTCAGGACATGTTGGTAGGTCGTGTCCAGATCTGGAAAATCACCACGAGTTCGTTATCGCCTGGATTTGTAAGTCTTCTAAGGTTAACACTGAAATTTCGCATTAAATTTTAATAGCATTTGCTTTTCAAAAAATCGAGATGCTTGCTTTCTATGATGATGAAAAGTAGAAAACAAACAATTTTCTTAAAAATATAAGGGTTTTCCATATATGCATGTTTTTTTATATATATATTTAGATGTGGAGAATTAAGAGAGGTTTAAGCCATTTAAGGTCTTTAGTTAATTATGAACAGCCACTGACAACTGACTAATGGCCATTATTTTAACTGATAACTGACATTTCCAGACCCTCATCTGTATGTTATAGCAGCAGTGATGGCGGTCTGTGGATTTTTATTGGCCTTTTGAATAGCGATGCCGATAAGTTACTAACATCTGTGACCATGTAAGCGGGATGGCAATGGATATTCTCTTAAGACTCGTTAGGCCGACGCATCCGAACCTGTATAGAAGACAATTTCGCCATCCAATAATAAGAGAATGCCCAAAATCGCGTCTAAGTAACAAGTAGTAGTTGTTTCTTGTTTCCATCCTGTTTTACACCTCAAAACATAGTTTGAGGGAGTTCGTAAGTTGAATCATCTTTTGCGATATTCATTATGTCGATACTGTGAAAAGGCCTGTAGAAATGATTCCAAACTTTTTGAAAGAAGTGTCTCAAGTTCTCCTTTACGCCGAATTTGAACTCGTAATCGATAGGAAAATGACTGTCTGCAGTAATGACGGTAATCCAAACGCTTTCATCAGATTTGTGTGCTCACAACAAAGAACTTAGCAAATTGATAACAAGTGATTACTTAGAGTAATATTTTCAGAGTATATACAGGCACCAGGTTTTAATTGAAACGGAAAACGAAGCGAAGACTTCAAGAGCGGAAAGAGGAGCATTTCGAGGCCCTTTCGAAACATGATCACCCTTCTGCAATTGCTGATCACGTTAAAACAACTGGTCACAGCACCAAATGGGACCATCTTGACAGTTTGGCGTCCAGCAAGACTGACTACCACTGTAAGGTTAAGGAGACCCCCCCCCCCGGCCCCCCCGGGAGGAGACCTTGCTGAAAAGGTATGTTGACTAGCATATGAAACGTCAAGTTTATAAAATGCATGTTCTTATTATGTTTACCACTTTTTTATATATTTTTTTGGATC
>JAHPZR010049633.1:0-31631 GCA_019787425.1 Platygyra sinensis | reverse complement strand
CTTAACAGCTGTTTATAGTTTTCAATTTAAACTTTTGCTTTTATATCTGTCACCTAGGTTATTAGATGGAAAGAAACCCAGAAGAGCAACTTACGGAGTCTGTTTCATGCTGCGACAGCACTCTTTATCCAAACATCTCAACTATCCTACAGCTTATTCTCAGTCTACCTGTCGGAAGCTGCTCATGTGAACGCAGTTTTAGTTCATTGCGCCGATTGAAGACATGGTCTCCCGTTCGTCTATGGGTTCTGATTGGCTGAACTCCCTTTCGTTAGCATATGTTCACGATTATATGCAATTGGAGGCTCTAACCATTTTGGAGCGCTGGGACGCCAGTGGCCATAGACGAATCGCTCTTGCGTTCAATCAATAACACGATTTGTAAACTTGAGTGGAATTTTACCAATTAAAGATCTGCATGTGGTAGCTTCTTTGTTTCATTCAATTATTTCTGTCAGGTTTACTTGCTTTTCTTTTTCTAATATATATTTTTAACGCATCAAGATATTACAAAGAATTCAGCAATTCAGTCAATATACAATGAAAAAATTACCGTATCATCGATCTCAAGGTGCTACGTACGTTAACTCAAATTTTTTTTGGACAAATACTGATCAAAACCATTGGTGAGGTTAACGGTCACCCAGATTATGTAGCTTGTTTCTGAATATTGCTTTTTAAGTTCCACTTAAATTAACTCGAAAAAAAGTTACCGAAAGGCCCAGAAAACGCTGCAAATCGCATTTTCGAGAGACTTAAGTTCAAAATTTCTCGGGGGGGGGGGGGGTGGGCATGCCCCCGAACCCCCCTAGCAACTCCCGCCTGCCTCAGTTGGCCGTTTGGTCTGGCTACGGCACTGATTACTGTTACTCTAGGATGTAAATTATGACCACGAAAACATCGACTCGACGAACGCATTTCGTCCACCTCGTTTTAAATGGTGCGATTTTTTCCACAAATTTTATATGACATTGTTCCATAAGTTCCATACTTTCTTCCTGTCAAGTTTTCTTCCGAGTATTACTTTGATAAACTGTACTTTCAGCTACCGCAAAATGTAACGTGGTAACCTGAGTATCAGGCTTTTCTTTCTCTCGGGGAAGGAGAAGGAAGCACCCGGCACAGAAATGCCTGACACAAGGGTCTTTATTGCAGTCTTCCACCTCCTCATAGCGTGACAAGCGTCAGTGTACGTATTAGCCAATCAGACTTATTTCCGGCTGTCATGTCTACTTTGCATAAATTTTGCGTGCAACGGCGGTTGTTTTTAATTTCGTGCGGGTTTCCGAGAATATTTGTACAATTTGCCTCGAACATTTTCACACAGACTATGGAAAGTGTGTCGCCACAGTGCCGCTGTTTGCTGAAACTTTTAACAAAGAGGTTTCTAATGTTTTGTGTGAAAACCTATAATTCTTGTGAAATTATTGCTTCAGATGAGAATTGTTGTCATTCAGTGAAGATGGCAAAAGGAATGTACTTTGCAAAACATGCACTAGGAAAATAGTGAATTGCTACAGAATGTTCACTGAGTTATGGGAGGCATTGGCGGGTGGTAGGGCACTCCACGAGGCGAAAGGCTTATAGCTTCAAGCGCTCCCGACCACAAACACCTTCGACACCTTCGACAGCAAGTAGTTTTATTCCTATTCGAGGCTAGCGATCTCGCAACTGAAGTAACTCCAAAGGCAAGCAGCACTTGTGAAAATGAAGCTGAAGGAACTCAACGAAGACCCTCACTGAACGAAGAGAGCTCTGATTTCTTACCAATACTCAGAGCTGAACGATGAAATAACCAGTCTGATATCCCGAGCCGACAAAATTCTGAGGGGGAAGTCTTTTCGTTTGACAAGCAGGCTTTCGAGGCACAATTTCTGTTCTCTCTTTTTCGTTTAATTCTAGGAAAGAACTGTAGAGCGACTTCAAGAGCCGTCTTGAAGTCGTCGCTTTCCATGATCACATAGAAATAAATATCTAGCGAAGTTTTCGTTCTCGTCGAGATCAGTTCACAGAATATGCCAGTATGAAATTTTTATTTCCGGTGGTCTGACGTCAGGGTGCTTTGTAAATTATCCAATCAGGGCAACGTCCAGAATCTGGACGTACGACATGAGCCAATAAAGGCCTTTCTCTTCAAATCCTCCCTACCCCTACCCTCTTGCTAAGAAAGGCCTGATACTCAGGTTAGTAACGTGGACCAATGAATAACGCGCGAGGTTAGCACGAGTACAGGTATAAATGGGGCAAGATTGGCCCATCATATCTCTTTTGCGAGAATGGTGACCTATCTTTTTTATTTTATTTTTCGAAACAGTGCTTTGTAGGGAACATTCACCAGGTGTTCACAGAAAGTTTAAAAAAAATTCATCGGTAATTTTTATTTCTGAGGAAACACCTTAATGGTCAACTTATTATTTGATTTCTGCCCAGGCATAAGTATTCTTCTTGTGTTCTCGCGACACAAAATGCAAACAAACAACAACAACAACAACAACAACAACAACAACAACAACAATAAAAACAGTTGTATATTCTCACAGAGCCCTTCTTCATCCAGTTGTATAGATGGGTATCGGTGAACTAAATTCGAAGGGGGCCCTGCGATACAACCTCGTTCCCAGGGCCCTTTCCCTAGCAAAAAGCCCTGGGAACGAGGTTGCCTGCGATGGACTGGCAGCCCACCCCTGGTGGAGTAGAAATCCAGTCTCTTTATGCTTGTGAAGAAGCTAAGCGACAGCCTCGTGGGCCAGTAAGCTTGAACGTAAACATTTTGACGGAATGACCTGATCATCTCAGGAATTAAAATGCTGTGGTTTTTAGCCAAGTACCTCAGAGGAAAGTTAGAAAATCAGTAACAAGAATCTGGTGCTAAGCCTGTAATCATTCTCTCCTCTGTTGCCTGTTTTTGCACATTGTCGCGACTCCACAAGCCACACACGTTGGTTTTACCATTCTACGAACTCTGTCCTTAAGAGTAGAAACTGTGACAGCATTCATCGCAGAGAACAGGTTCGCATTAGGTATAAAAAAATGTGGACAATGTTTGTTTTCCAAAAACTTTTCCAAGCAGCGCAATATGTCCAGAAAACGATCTCCCAGCTTTTCCGCGCGCCATTTCATGGGATCATTGATCTGATCTCCTGTATGAAAAAGAACAGTTTGTAAATGATAGAGTGATAGTTCACACAGCGTTTTGTCTCGCTCTCTTATCTCTGCCAGAGATAACAACAAGCGATATTTTGTAGTTCCGAGAGAGCGGAGCTTTCTGTTTTCTGTAGATGAGAATGATAGTTCCCAGAGGGTTTCGGGATCGCTGAGAGGAAATTGACACGCTTTGCCGACGACATGAGAAGGAGGCTCACATTTGGAAAATCTACGACACCACTCCAAGTTTGCCTTAGGTATAACTATTGTCCGGTATCAACTCGACTACTAGAAAACCACAGTGACTATTTATTTGAAGAACTATAGTGGAGCCTTCGCAGAATACATTCACCTTTACTACATCGCTTGGAAACTCATCGATCCCTTGCTCTATGTTATTGCTAAGGGACTTAAGAGCGTTTCTCATTGTTAGTTGAAGCTTGGAGCGAACAAGACTCGCGGAGAGAAATCCCTCGGGATCTAAACATTCTTTCCACGTTTTGCAGTCATCCAGTTGCAATCTGACAAAGCCATCTTCCTCAGCGCGATGGATAAAAAAGCTGGCACTATCATCGAAGTACACAGGAACCCCAAATTCAAACCGATCGCTTTCTTTCTCCACCAAATCACCGTACCTAGTCCCACTGCGGAGGATTTCCCCAACAGTAAACCGGTCGCTTACAACCTGTGCATTAATTAAGACTTTAAACACGACAGAAAACGCCAGACGCTTGTTTCGCTTAACCTGGACTCTCCTTTCTCTCACCTGTAGGGAGTAAAACTTGCTAAGCTCGCTGGTTAGCTTCTCTTCATATTTGAAAACTTTGCAGTTGTGATGTTGAGGAGAAGAAGCTTTGTTTAACTGCGTGCACGATGCGAATCTTTTATGCAGATTTGTGTGCGACATGGCTTTTTTGTGCAAAACTTTCCGATAAAGGTCTGAATCTGAGGGAAAACGGCGAAGATAACGCCTTGGGTCTGTATTTCCATCCATACTTCTTTTTCCTAGCGTCGAGGCGCTTACTTCTCTCCTGATATTTGGGAAGGACATTTCAAATGAAAATGGGTAGAACGCACGATGTTCGTCTGATATTCTGTACATGTAAACAGCAACGTACAACAAACCAACGCACCTGTCGAAAACTAATCACGTGACTTAACCAGTTTTCGATGCCGGTTTGTGGTGACATCATAAGCCAGTATCAAAATAGATCTCAACCTCGTTCCCAGGGTCCTCTCTCTCTACTTTCTCGAAGTAGAGAGAGGACCCTGGGAACGAGGTTGAATAGATCTTCCCTTTTGATACGGTTGTCGGTAGAAAGCGATATAGCAAATTAAAAACAAGAAAAACGTAAAACTGTCAAAGTCAAGTGAAACTTGGAAATCAAGCCAAATATAAATTTGACGTTGGTACAAAGGTAGCGAATTTTGAATAGTTTCTCAAGCAAATGGTTGCCAGTCCCCGGAATTTCCCTTACATAGGGGTCTTTTTTTTTCCTTTTTTCGGACGGTTTCCGGTTCGTTTCGTTACTTTGAATTCCGGTCAGCGGACAGAATTGCATCATCAGACGATGACACCGCAAGTCAAGTGACGTCACACCTCGTTACTTCGATCGAAACTTGCAGTGTTTGTCGGTGAATTTTGTGTTGTTACTCAACACGAAAATTCATCATGTCTACTCCGGCTAGAAGACGACTGATGAGGGATTTCAAAAGGTAAGACAGTTTTCCTGACTAGTAAATGGTGCGTGGACATTTTATGCTGGAAGTTATCCCCACGAAAGCGGTGAAAAGGCACACAAAATAGACGTCGTTTCATTTTGATGTGTACTGTGTCTTCAATGTTTCGTTTCTTTTGAATACTCTCCAGACTTCAAGAAGATCCTCCAGCTGGCGTTAGCGGTGCTCCATCAGAAAATAATATTATGATATGGAATGCTGTTATATTTGGGTAAGTGAAGACTATGATGTTTTGGGGAGAAATTTGAAAGAGGTAGAGTTATGCATGTCTAACACATTCCTTTTATTTCTTTGCCCGGGTCTTTCCACAGTCCTCAAGACACACCATTTGAAGATGGTAAGTTGACACAACGTCGTATCAATTCGTTATGATGCACTGTGGTCTTTATATTTCCTTGAGTTGTTATAAAGGAAGCAATGTTTCTGAGAGGTACATATTTTGTGTTTGTCCCAACAGGAACGTTTAAATTACAGATGGAATTTACAGAAGAATACCCCAATAAACCTCCGACTGTTAGGTTCCTTTCAAGAATGTTTCACCCCAACGGTAAGTTAAGCCATTGATTTTTACTACGGGTGATTTGTTCTAGCTTTTATCGTTTTGTGTTGTGTTTCCTGCTGGTCAGTTCATCACAATCTCGCAAATTGCGTTAGTTGTGAGAACTTGAGGTACAGTACTATTAATTTGTAATCAGCAAGACGGATAATTTTGACTCGACAGGGAATCATTGTATTGGTAGACCGAGATTCTTCTGGTAATTTTGCTGAAACCCTCATTTTTAAATGAACCTGGCCCGAGTCGTAATAATTGGATTAACTTTTTGTTGTGTACTTGGGTAGAACTGAAAACTTTTGTTTTTTCACCGGAAGTTTATTCAGACTTTACATGCGAGCTTCATTTATAGCAAACGAAATTTAGATGGTCTCTGATACCCAAGACAACCCTCCCCCCTGACAGTGAGGCAACTTACTTTAAGCAAACATTCAATGTTGAACCTCCATGGTTATTTGTAACCCTTATTGACCATTTAAATGCACAGTTGCTTCTCTTTGTGTTAGTTTCCTTTGGTCATTTGATCACCGTTGGCTTTACTGAGTTGATTTTTACTAAGTATTGTGATGTGAATTCAGCTTCAAAACCAAATTGTGGGCATTATGTGACGCCCAGTATCCCCTGAATGGAAAAAGTTGTGCATCACGTTTTTGCGAATGCGGTCTTGACAATGAATCGGTGAAACACTTCTTTTCGTTTTGCCCCAGGTATGTCGACCAATGTAATCATCTCTTTACCTCCGCTGTTAATATTCTAGGTGAAACCTGGTCATCTAGCAGTGATGCTAGAAAACTTAATTTTCTTTTGTACGGCATATAAGCCCAGGTGCTATTGGGGCAAACAATGGAAAAAAGAATGGAAAGAAGCAAAGTGTTATCTTGTCTGCCAGGGTACCATACCTGCCGAGACAAGACCAGTCAAAGTGCCCCCTGAGACAAATCGGGTAAATTCATATAAGTGTTCAGTACGTTTTCAAATGAATTAGTGAAAAGTTGCTCATTGCAATTCGGGTACATGTAGAAGATTGTCTCGGTACACAAACGTGCATAAAAAATGGGACTGAAGTCAAAGTGCCCTGCTATCATGCCATTAAACACAAATTGTATTTGAGAACACAAGAAATGTAGAAACGAAAAAGCCATTGGTAAACTCCATCATTCCAAGTGCTCCCAGATGAATGGTTGCAAGAAGAGTGCATCAAAGTGTAATAAATGGCTCTTGCAGGGCTTGAAGTTATCTTAAGTTTAGTCCACTTGCAAAGTTTTGCTAGTAAGGTTTTTTTCCTCTAGCAAGATGAGGAGACCACTAGAAAATTTAATATTTCCAAATGTTTGGGAGACATGGATGATTCTAACTTGCAAACGTTTGCTAGTGGATATTTTTCTCGCTCGCAGATTATCAAAGTCACTCGCATTTTGCGAGTTTGCGAGCATTAATTTCAGGGCCTGCCTTGTCCGATCTTTAACCCTTTCACCACCAGAGGTCTCCCTTTGAGGAGTAAAATCGTCTGGCGTTAGACAGAGTAAAATCTATTAAGTCACCCTTGGTGGTGAAAGGGTTAAGAGATAGTTTTTTTAACCCTTTCACCACCAGAGGTCTCCCTTTGACGAGTAAAATCATCTGGCGTTAGACAGAGTAAAATCTATTAAGTCACCCTTGGTGGTGAAAGGGTTAATGTGGAAATTTGTCCTTGGGAAACATGGAATTTTGCCTGTTTTAAACTCCTGACAAGGTTTCATGACATTATTTATAACTTTACACTTAAGTCAGAAGTCTAAAACTGTGTTGTTCCTTTGAACCTTCAAACTGACAACTGACTGTTTTGAACCTATTTCACTTTCAAACCTATTTTGAACCTATTTCACTTTGGTTAGTTTTGTTTTTACTTTCACATTATCAGGTGCAAGTCATCCTGCACATTATCTACATGTATCATGTGAATCATACTGCATGTTAAAACCATCAGTATGCTAAAGGCAGAGTAAAGTGAAACCATTTTTATGCGACGTCTTATTGGAAGAACCTATGCCCTTATTTCTTTTCCTGCAACTGATACTCTCAACTTTGCATCGAAGTATCAAACATTTCTAACTATGATTTTTTATTCCAAACAACTGATTGATCATTTATTTACATCTGCCTGCTAGTGCATGTGCTAAAAGCAGCCAATAAAAAAGCATGTGTGACCTACATGTACACTGTACTTTGTTTTTCTGTAGTTCAATGGCACCCTGGTATAACAAAGTGTCACCTTACCGGAAAAAATGTTCATTATAGCGGTGTCTTCGTCATAGTGAACACCCTTCGTTATAATGAAATATCTGGTTAGCAACAAAAATATTCCTTATAGCAGGATAACCAAGCTGAACCAAGCTGAACAATGGGATATACACCAATCAAAACAGTCTACAGACTTGTGCGTGAACAGCTACATTGAAATAAAGCAAAACTTTGAAGGTCAACGTTTCCCTCTCTTGACCAATAGAGTCCTGTTTGGCTTATCAACCATTTGTACATGTATCATCATGTCATTTTTACTGACTGTGAGCGATAGGACAAAATATTCATTATAGTGGGGTAACTTGTGTGTTGGAACTGTCAAAATCAATTCGTTACAGTAGGGATTTCGTTATAACGGGGTTTGTTATAGTGGGTTTGTTTCCACATATTTTACTGTAATCGGCTAAATGTTGTTCGTTATAATGGGGTCTTCGCTATAGTGGGGTGCCACTGTTTTAACATTGTTATTTTACTGGTTATATGTACAAAGCACTACATGCATGTGGATTCTCCACATCCAGTGTTTGTCAATAAGATATGTTTGGTCAATAAGGCATAAATTAATAGATACTTTGTATACTCCGAGGTGGATAAACACCTTCAAGATTAACAACAGTGGCCAGGTCCAAACCTGTGCCTCTCAATTTCCACATGCATTATGCTCATTGAGGTGACCTTCTTTGCAGTTTACGCTGATGGAGGGATTTGCTTAGACATTCTCCAAAACAGATGGAGTCCTACATATGATGTGTCAGCAATTCTTACCTCAATTCAGGTTTGTTTTCTTACTCTCTAAGGTAACCAGACTTAAAATACAGACTGCAAGTGTAGACCAATAGGCCATTTTCATATTTCTGGTGCTGG
This sequence comes from Platygyra sinensis, assembly GCA_019787425.1. Taxonomy (NCBI): domain Eukaryota; kingdom Metazoa; phylum Cnidaria; class Anthozoa; order Scleractinia; family Merulinidae; genus Platygyra; species Platygyra sinensis. Next base: position 23,050 of record JAHPZR010049633.1, on the reverse strand, counting down.
ATTGGAACTACTGTAGCTTGCAATGGAGTCAAGCATTATAATTATTATTATATGACATGGTAGTCTTTCGAGGGAAATCCAAGCGTTCTGATTGGTTCTTTCTATGTCGGGATTTCACCATATGGACCATTTCCATGGGAATGGTCATAAGCTGTGTATTTTTTGTTTTCAAAAGCTGGCAAATTCAAAACAAACATGGCCCGAGTGCCGTATTAATAAACTACAGTACTGCCTGAAAGTATTTACCCATTAGCACGTGGTAAAACCTCGTCCTTGCCAAAGGGTTCTGCCGTGAATTCACCGCGGTGGGACAAATTCCTCAACCTCGTCTTGGATGGACGCCACCGAAAGCCGCGGCAAGCTAGACGAGGTATACCGCGGTGAAGAAACAATAGAAGTTAATTTCTTTTGTTAAGAAGTGTTTCCTTATTGATTTCTCTTATACGTGAAATTTCCATGGTCGTAACTTGTTCACAGGGCTCGCGGTATGTTTTGAATGAACAACTGACAAAGTTTTTACATCCTTGATTCTCACAGAACCGCCATCAGAACCTCGGAACTGGCGCCGCCAAAAAAACTTTTACAGATTCGCAATTTCCACGAACATAATAATTCGTTCTGACAAAACTCTATACATTGCTGACATAGGCATCGACGTTATAAATACATGTATAAGCGTCGCACAACAACGAAAACCAAAGTTGTCACCCATGAGAATCAATTCTCACAGATCTAATTACTGGCCATCGCAAAACATTCCTTTCTTTCAAAATGCCGCTTCACGATTTCTTATATACACAATAATTTGTTCCATCTTAACTTTATTTACAAATTGCAAACATAGGCATCAATATTAACTCATCGTTTTGTTCCAGCTTCTGATCGATGAAATCAAAGTGTCTCCTTTCCAGTGTTGGTGGTCGGCCGCTATGAGAGTCACGGAGAGGAAAGTCCTGTTTAAACCGCTTATAATACTTGGCCACGGTTTTTTCTATCAATTTTGATACCTTCAACACTTAACAATTCTCGGACAGCTTTAGCAATTGCGTTTGATTTATAAAATGAGAGCAATCTCAGCCGTACGTATTCTGACGTTCAACACATTCTCAACATAAACAACTCTCAACGCATACCGACACGTGTACACGTGACTACAAAAACGTGATTCGTCATGAGACACGAGTTCAAACACGTGAATTGTAATGTGGCTTGTCTGTCGCTTATCGACTGCTTTTTTCTGGACTCTGAAGAAAATTATTTATTTGGAAGAAACTTTTATCCCTGGAAGTGCTTTTGCATCAAAGATTGAAATACTCAAGCAAATAGAGCGGCATTGAAGCTAAGTATTTCACACCTTGCCGCTGACAAGACAACAAACTAAGCTTTTATGTACTTATCTTGATAGCAATGTAAGCTTATCTTTAACCAAAAACAATTAAGCATATTTCCTTACATTTCACTTCCCATTCATGACAAGAAAATCATGAAATGAAGCGACACTGTAGTAAATGGATTCTTGTGAAGTTAACAATGCTACAGCTGGGTCTTTTAGTAATATGACGAATACATGATTTGTCACCGTACGTGAAGATGGCTTAAGTTTAAAGTGCCTATAAAGTAAAAATAATTGCTGCTTATTTGAAAGGCTTTCCAAAGTGGAGAAGAATGGCATTTTCCTTTTAGGAATATCTTTTTTCCTTTTAGAGATATTTATGTTTTTGTATTATGCAAATGAGGAAAGTGATGACGTCATAGGTGGTTCCACTAAACCAGTACAACACTCAATCAAGAGTATCTCCAGAAATATTGGAGCAGTGTTCTTCAAACTTGGCACCAGAAACGTACATCACAAAAGAAACAGAATGACACCTACTATGTTGTTGCCATGGCAACACTCCCAGCTCCAGTCTTTTTCTGTGAAAAACCGAATATCCCCATTTGCAATCTTTTAAAGTGGAACAGAGGGTCTAGCTTGGCACACAAATGATTCCCATATTGCCTTAACTATCCCCACTAGATTGTTGTGAGTGGATTATCCTTGTTTAGGATAAAATCTGGGAATTTTAGTCTTATTTAAAACAAGGCCAGCGGCGTAACTGTTGTCATGGCAACGGAAGGACAGGTGTCATTTTGCTTCTTTTGTGATGTACAGCACTGATGCCAAGTTTGAAGAACGCTGCTTTAATATTTCCAGAGATATTCTTGATTGAGTGTTGTACTGTTTTAGTGGAACCACCTATGACGTCATCACTTTACTTAAAAAAACGTAAATATCTCTAAAACGAAAAAAGATATTCTAAAAAGAAAAACACCATTCTTCTATACTGTGAAAGGGCATTCAAATAAGCAACAATTATTTTTTACTTCATAGGCACTTTAATTAACGAGTCAAAACAAAAGGTCTGTCACTCTATTCAACTCTACTGCGTCTTACTGTCTACCGCAGTATTTTATGTCGCGGCAATCCTAGGTAAAACCTCAGTAAAATTTTGGCACGCCGCGTCATTACCGAGGCGAGAACGCGATTTTAATCTGCGAATCGGCCACGGCAAAACCTCGGTAAAAGGGTAAATAGTTTCAGGCGGTACTGTACTTACTAACCTAACTTGCTTGAGCTGCACTGAGGAATCTTCATTTGGCCGCTGTCATACGGACCTCACTGCGCTCATGCACTCAGTCTGTACAAATAACCTCAACCTCAGACCAATATTCCCAGTGCAGCCCTTGCTCTTGGTTAGTTAGAGGTAATGCTCCAGCTAAGAGCAATAACAGCCAACATCAAAGGAGTGCGCGAAATTTCCTTTTTAACCTCAGATAATAGACTTAAGGTGGCTGAACACAGTTTTCAAGCGCCTATGCCTAATTCACCATAACTTTTAAACTATTTATGCTTTGGCACCCATTTTTTCCAAGAGTCAAGGTTAACCACAGAAATATTTATTCTCGCACTTTGACTAGGGTGTGTGCTGTTGCCATGGCCACAGGGCTGGTTAAAAACAAGGCTTAAATAATGGTTTTTGTTTATTTAAAAAAATCCAGTCATTAGATTGTTTTCATATTCTGCACACTAAGAATTGACATTAAATCCCTTCTGTGAACACGGTTCTAATTAAATTTTGACATAGGCGATTTTCGTAATTCGCCTTTAATCGTTTTCTGTATTATTAAAAATTCCCTATGTCAAAATTCAGATTTTTTTTTTGATAGATCATTCATGTGGTCTCTGATCTATTTTTCTGCCAAATTTCTTGAAATTCTAATGACTGGATTGTTAGAAATCGGCATGTTTCTGCTAAAACAATCGATCTCAATTTTTCGAGCAACTGCACATGCGTTGCATTTAACTGGGTTCTTTCAGCGACAAACAAAAGCTGAAAATTGCTGGATTCTTTGCATCGTTACCTTTTCTAACATATCTTTGTAATAAAGGACTGAAGCCATCAATACACTGCCATCAATTATAGAGAAAAATAACACAGGTACACATGTAGTGCGGGTGTTGAGTAAATAAAATGATGGCTATACTGACGGCATGTTTGTTCTTTGAAATCCTTGTGCATGTGCTAAATATTGCATCGGCAAAAGCATGCGCGAAAGCTGTGTTCGGCCACCTTACATGTAAGTCATTGAAATGCAGAAGTCTGATCGACCTAAATCAGTTTTCACCCGAAAATGCCACAAATTTTGCAAAGTAGAGCCCCCAAAACCCTGACCATCAAACAAGTTGGTCAAAATCTATTGTGTTGCAACTTCAGGGAAAGTTCGTATGTGAACGCTGCAAACTATTTACATGTATAGAACATGCATCATAACACTTGGAGCTCATAAAAAACAATGTTGTAGCCATCTTGTGAACAGCAATTCTTTGCACTTTTTATGAAATTTCTACTAGAATGGTAGAACAAAAAGGGCCTAGAATTAGTCACGACTTCAGAAAAATTGTAACAATGTAAATGAGCATCAATAATAGTGACCTTGGCAATTATATTTATTTGATGGATCTCTCATAATGATTGTGTTGTTGTTGCTATTGGGTAAGCGTGTAGGCTCGATTACCAGCCGCTTTTCGGGAAATGAGCCCGCGCTTCTCCCCCGAATGCACGGCTGGACGCGTGAGGATTCTTTTGTTAGTCTTAACCAATCAGATAACCGCCCGCAGATTTTTGTCGGGCATAAATTATCTCGCAGGTTGGGATTGTGGCCCGTGATGGCAGACGATGTGGAATTGATAAATGGTATACAAGAGGACTTCAGGGACAATTAATATCGAAAGTTTAAAAATTCACAACGAAAAACGCTAGAAAGGTTTGTCAATTGCCAAGATGTGTTCATTTTTCAGCCACCAATGTATGAATCTCTGAGTTCCGGAACGTCAGATAACAAAGTCAACAAAGAGTCAGATCAAGCTAGACGTTGACCTCAAGCGACGAACCAGTCAGGCAAATAGAAGTATTACGATTTATAAGGATATCGACACCAGTCTTCGGCGAACCCGACAAAATTATTTTGTAAATGAACTACATCGTAGGTAAAACAAACCGACTAGCAAAACATACGTGACAAATTGCAGCAGAAACCATTCAGACCAACACGTCACCTTTGACAGATCTTGACATGCATGACCAGTTTGCTAAACCAAAACCGAACGGTGCTCTTCTACTCAAAAAAACGAACTCTTCCATATAATACAGCATTCGTGCAGCAATAATGTAAAACAAAATAGGTTGGAAAGGCCAAAATACAAAAAAATAGAACGGCAAATGCACAAATGTTTAGAGCCGTAGGTTGTAATCAGATAACGTTTCCGGCCACGAGCACCACATGAAATTAAATTATGAATTGACGTCACAGACATGGTTTCCCGCTCACGCGTCCAGCCGTTCTTCTCGGGGAGGGTAGACCAGACACGAGAGAGCGGCGGAAATCGAGCCTAGTAAGCGTGTGGATTTGTCTCTGTCTGGAAGTGTGCAACTGAGGAGAAAGATTATCAAAATCAAAAAATCCTGTAACAAACAGTACTAGTGCTGAAAGTAAACAGGGTAACAGAAGATTTTTATTTTTACCACCAACTGAAACATGAAGTGAGATTTCTCTCCTTTTTAAACACATTCATGCCACATTCCCTCAAAATAATTATTTTGTTTTTGCTGTTGGGCCAGATATGAAATTTCCCAAGTAAGTAACTATTCCACAGAAAAGGAAGAGTTTCTTTCTCTCTGCAGGGAAGATATTTGTGTACAAATGTTGTTTTGTTATTTGTAAATGTTCAAACATTGAACAAAAGAACTCTTTGTTTCACAAGCCAATAGTTCTCTGGTTGGCATAGTAATAACAATAGGCAGGGTTGTAGCTAAGAAAATAGTCTCCTGGCTAAGATTTTCACTGAGCTGGTCACCGTTGTCTGCGTTTTTTGGAATTTTTTGCGGGAAACCTGGAACAAAAATTTTTTCTTCCCAAATCTTTCACAACGGCTTGAATGCGGGCCTATGGGAGGGGCTGCGGTAGGGAAATGTAGAAAACAAGAGCGTGTTTTCTGCATTTTTCAAATGTTCTCAGACTCTCCTCGTGTTTTACCACAGTGTAATACATACATGGCTTACTTGAAGCCTTCTTCGTTCACTAATAGCGATTTAGCCAATAAAGTGGGTGCTCAGATTTATTTAATAATATTATTGGGTTTCTGCTCATCAGCCACTAATGGCTCCTGTTGCCTGGGCCCCATCATTTTTGCTATAATTGCTCTTAGCCAGAGGGTTACTTAAAAAGAGATTCATGTCATTGCACTTGAAAAGACTCCCTACATTAGTCTCGGTGGACAAAAAAGTCTGGGGACATTTTTGCACTTTTAGTGCTCTTGCGCACACCCCAGATGCAAATACAACTTTACCTGCCTAACCTCGCCCCCACCCCCATACAATTTTCAACATCTTATTGGGAGGGGAGGAAGGCAGCAATGTGGTTTTTAAAGGATAGCAGTGCTTTTTTTCAAACTTCAGTTGTAAAACACAGATGATTCGTTACATTACATAAGTGTCCCAAGGACTTACAGTGTAAGTCCATGATTGTCTGATTTTCATGTCTCGTGGAAAAATGCATAATTAGGATGTTTTTTAGCCCTAAATGCCTTCAGAACCAAAGAATGGGAACATCTGAGATTAGGAAGGCACTTCTAAGAGCTTTTTGTGGCTTTTCCATATTTTTCAAGGGTTTTGGACCCACCAGGAAAGGTACTGATCTCAAATAATATGTTCTGGATTTTTCAGCATAAATTCCTCATGTAGGACTGAAAGGTCATTGTCATCGATAATATTGTTCTCATAGCTCAAGAGAAACGGGTCTTGAAGCTCCTGAAAGGAAGACATGGCAAAATTTTGTGCTAGTTCTAGGTCAATGTTTGCAAGCATTTGGCTCTGTTTACATGTACTCTCTTGGTTTTCACAAATGACGTCCTCAACCCAGTCCTACAGCAGTTGTACTTGTCGTCGTCGTCTCATTTGTCGTCTTTGCATAAGTACTACATGTATTGCTGAGAACTGCTGAGTTATGCAATTTAAAAGTCACCAACCCATTGTCCTGTTTTGCAAACAAATAAAGAGAAAATGACTTCCAATGGCTGGAGACTATTTGACATTAATTTTCCATGCAAAATATCGGCTGTTTTCCTAAAAAAAGACTTTTGCTTGCTGTTCGACAGAACTTCTTGTCATAATCACAGGCCATCTGATAGGGTGCAGAAAAAAATGGAAAATTATGCGGAAATTTCTGGCAATATTATGCAGAGGAAAGTGACGATTATGCGGAAAAGATGACAGATTATGCGGAAATTTCTAAAAATAATGAAGTTGTTCCCTTGGCTTTTTTCAAACGTATAAAATACAGCTTAGTAACCAGGCATTAAATCGGACGAGGAAAACTGGATACCGAAAAGTCCAGAAACTAGAACCCAGGGTCCTCACCAGAAGATGCATGTAACGCCTGGAGGTTTAAAATTGTTTACGAATGAAAAGGCGTGTTTTGGTCGCTGTTTTGGGTGAATAACTCCTTCAAAATTATCAATCTCTTTACTATTTTTGCTTCTGAGGATGGTAAGCAGTTGCTTTCTTGCTTATATGTAGCAATTTTCTAGTTTTGTGTGGAAAAATGCCCCAAGGATGCAGAGGATGCAGAAGTAGGCGAATTATACGGATCCGCACCACTGCATCCTGTCAGATGCCCTGTAATCACCATAATCTGTAATGCCTTATGTCCATTACTGCCCTGTGTATTAATATTCAATTAGAAAACAGTCCTAAGAAAATATGTGCTCTGATTGGTTAAACATTGTGCTTCTATAACTCAATGGAAACAGAGAACTAGCAAGAGCTGTTGATGTAATGAAGTTTTTTCTTTTTTCTTTTTTCTTTTTTTCGGTGTTTTCTAAAAGCAACAGGAAACATGTTCTCTGTGTGTCTATTGAGTTGTAGAAACACTCGTGAAAGTTTGGGAGAACTCGAAAAAGCTGTGGAAACACTTGCCTGCGGCTTTTGCTCCGACAGCATTTTTCATTCTCCCAAACTTCCACTTGTGTTTCTATAACTTAACAAAAACACGGTACGTCATGTTTTCTATTTTATGAATACCACACTTGCAAGTATGAGATAGAAAAAATCCAATTTACACCATGTGTTTTGCGTTGGGAAAAATTGAAAAGAAAAAATAACATATTATTATATGGCAAGGTAAATCCAAGCGTTCTGATTGGTTCTTTCTTGGTTAGGATTTTGCCATACGGACCGTTTCATTTCCATGGAAATAGTCATTGGCTGTGTATTTTTTGTTTTTGAGAGCCAGCAAATTCAAAACAAACATGGCCTGAGTGCCATATAATAAACTAGTTACTAACCTAGCTAGCTTGAGCTGCACTGGGGAATATTGGCCCTCGGTTGTTTTTGTACAGACCTCGCTTTGCTCAGTCCGCACTGCCATGACCTCGGGCCAATATTCCCTAGTACAGCCCTTGCGCTCGGTTAGCAAGAGGTTAATAAACCACAAAATAGCTAAAAATGGTTGTTGTATTACGATCTATTCACAGAGTCGAGAAAAAACATTTAAACGGTGAAAAACCACTGAAAAGTGAAATTCAGACAATCATAGACAAAAGTTGTGGGACATATTTGCACTTTTGGCTCCTTGGTGCACATGCTAGATGTGAATACAACTTTACCTACCTAACATTGCCCTCCACCCGCCATGCAATGTTGAAAAATAGTACTTCCAGTTTCACCTGATTTTCAACATTGTATTGGGTGGGGAGGGCAGGAGCAATGTGTTTTAAAAAGGATAGCAATGCTTTTTTTCAAACTTCAGTTGTAAAACACAGATGATTCATTACATTACATAAGTGTCCCAAGGAATTTTGTCCTCGATTGTACATGTACACTGTAGTTCCACTCCAATACCAAGAATATGAAAATGGCCTATTGTGGTATATTAAAATTCCCATACGATACTGAGGCTTAGGGGGGCTGCAAGAAGACTTGAAATTACTGTAATAATTTTGTCTCAGTTTTAAAGTGATTTCTTTCAAGAGAAAAATGTTCACATATTAACGTGCTTTGCTTTAACCTTGCAGTCGCTCTTAGACGAACCAAACCCAAACAGTCCAGCAAACAGCTTAGCAGCTCAACTTTATCAAGAGAACAGACGAGAGTATGAGAAAAAAGTCAGTGCAATTGTGGAGCAGAGTTGGTTGAACAATTAATAATTATTTCTTTCTATCAAGGCCGGCTAGCCATGTGAATTGCTAGCTGGTTCTTCTTCTGATAATTTGATAGTTTGTGTTGTTTTGACACTTGCATCTTATGTGGCAAACATGACAATGAATGCATCAACTGTACTTTGACCAGTTGCTATGGACTATTGTGTCTGCAAATAGAAGCAATGTCATATGGTGTAGGTAATCTAATATGTAAATTTTGCAATACATTAGGGTTATCGAGAGATTTTGTATAGTTATAGCTACGTAATTATTCAAGTGTTTAGTGTCGTTTATGTTAAAAAGTAAAGTCAAAATGGTTTTGTTTGTCATCCTTTTCTGTGGTTATATTGAGCTGGTTGTGTTTCATTAATATTGTGATGTACATACACAGAAATAAACTAAATGAAAATTCCTTTTAGTTTTAATTGATTTTAACTGTTCCCGTGTATTGTTCAAAATTAAGTCAAAGCCTTGTTTTTAGACGAGATACCATAGCATTGGTTTCAATTTTTTGGCACCCTAGCACTGTTTTTTTTGTAGTGTCTTGTTACCTGTGAAGCTTACAGTCAAACCAAGTGAAGTGTACTCCTAAAAGATTACATTAATGAATTGGTTACTTGAATATTGAACCTGTTAGTTGTTTCAAGAATTGATTATTTAAACATTGAACCGGCTAATTATTCCAAGAATACTGCTAATGGGTTTATTATTCAAATAATCAATCTATTATTGCATTCTTGAAAGGACTGGAGGGTTAAATATTCAAATAATCAGTTCATTAGCCTGCTTAGCAGTGATTTCCAGGCGAAGAGACTGAACAATACCCCTGGGGTGAGCCAAAATTAGGGAGAGTGGGTGGGGAAAAGAGGAATCACCTGCAGTCAATCCCAAACATTTTACCAAACTCTGTTTACCCACAAAGTGGGAACAGTAGTGCAATTTGATTGGTTGGTAGCCTGTCAATCAAAAAGTGAAATAAAAATTTTTTCATTCTTGCATACACATGATCCTTTTTGCCCTGAGATATTTTCCGCTGATCTCAATCATTCGTGACTCGGACTCAAACTTAGCTCTGAAGGAAACACAGTGATAGAGCGTTGCATGTATGTTCTGAAGTTCATCTTATGTAGCCATCTATAGGTGTACAGGCACTTTCGGAGTTGCAGGGGTTGACATTTGCCCTCGAAGCGTCGCTTCTCGGCCAAATGTTCATTTTTTGGACAATATTCAGCCGTGGACATCAGCTGACATACCACATCCATGTCCAATACAGCCGCCTGAAGGGGTTTATTTACTAAATAGCCCATATAAGGGAGTACCCCCCCCCCAGGTTTTCAACTGGAAGCAAGCCCAGTAGAAAGTCAGTCACTAGCGCAAAAAGATCTTTAATCTTCCTTAAATATAAAAGGAGGAAAATAAAAGGCAAACAAAAAAAAATGAAAACAAAAGCAAAAAGCCTAAAGACGATGGTTGCTTTCTGAAAAACTCACTTGTGCAAATTTATTCCAAATTGAATGGTAAAAAAGCAAAAATACAAAGATTTTAGTTAGAGATCAACAATGTGGATATTTCTGAGAATAAGACCAGAGTTGATTTATAGTTACTGAAAATAAAATCCTAATCCAACACCACCATCTCCCTTTTTTCGCGCCAGTTCTCCTCCTATCCGGGTATGAAAGACGGACAGCCCTGGGACTCAATTAAGGTCATTCCCCAGTATTGCATTGCGCATCCCTACTGTGCATAATTTTAAGCATGATTAGCGCGTGCGCATTAGAAAATGGCGGCTTTTTCTTTACGGCTGGACCTCGCCAAAGAGGTAAATCATCATTTTCTCGAAAACGAGTACGGTGATTGAATAGTAAATTTCTCTATGTAAAATAAATATGGGCCAATTCTCAGTGTTGAGCAAAAAACAATCATCAGAAACGTAAATTTAGCTATAATCATGGTGCTATTATAAGGATTTATATGGAATAAACAAGGTGCTGCTGCTCCTAAACGAACATGGGGACCCCTCATTTTTATTTAAAAATTTAAGTTTCTATAATATAAACAATCAATTGGCAAAGTTTGAGAAAAATCTCAGTGTAGGTTCTATTTCAGTGGAATGACCTTAAATTTGCATTTTCAATTTTCGCTCGTTTTCCACCCTCGAGGTGCTTGCATGGATGGTAGAAGACTCCATGGTGCTTGGAATCTTCTTCCTTGAAACTTTGGCTAAATTATGCCGTTTCTTAGACACAAACGTTTGGGGGTGGAAGAGACTGGAGGGAAATTTGCTTACTTGTGACTCAAGAGCCAGAAGCAGCAAATCAGCCATCTCAAGACACATACAGTACAGGGGCGGGTTGTTCGAAAGTCGGTTAATGTTAACCCAGGGTTAAATGTTAACTGAGGAATTAATTTTTCTTGTTTAAAAATGTTTTTCACCTCTAACTTTTGATGTGGTTTGAGATTACTACAACGCAAAACTGAAGGGCAAACAATATAAACAGATTACCTAACCAAAAAGTTACAAAACTCAAATCAAAATTCTCGCTAACCCTGGGTTAGCTTAATCGGGCTTTGAACAACCAGGCCCAGATGGAAATGTCCTCGGTATGTACAGGTAAGACTTAAAACCTAAAGTGTTATTGCTACTTTTAATTATGTTTAGAAATGGTCATGCTTTGAGACATTTATTTAGCTAAAGTAAATCAATATGTAAGCCCGGAATGTCTCGATTTACATAAAATGTTCACCTGTTTATTAATACAGTTTGTACGAGGAAATGAAAATCATAATAAAATGTAAGCTTAAGCTTATAGGAAAAACAAAAGGGATAAGAAATTGTTTCTCCCTGATTGAAATGTTTCATTTTTAATTGATTGATGTAAACGTTAAAGGGAAAAATTGTTGAACGTAGAAAAATGTCAGTGTCATCTTGTGAAAAATGACAATTGTTTCACTGAAGAAGTGCTTTGCCTGAAATGTTTGTGATTTTTCACAAGATGACACATTATCAGGGGCACTTTCCAAATATTCCAGTTTGAAATTCCGGGTATTCCATGCAGCAAATGGACAGTAATCCATCTACATGTACCTGCATGTCCGCGTCTCGGACTCACAAATTAAGTCCTGCATGCGTCCAGTTGGATGCAAACAATTACGGCCTATGTCTTTTCCTTTCTTACAGGGCATCCGACAGGATGCAGTGATAGGATCCGCAAAAAATTTGCTAACATCCGCATCTACATAATCAGAGCTGTTTTCTGCATAAACAGCCAGCCAGCCTCCTTGCAACCCCAACATAAAAAATTATAAAGAGATTGGTTATTTTGAATTAGTTTTTCCCCTGAAACAGCGATGTTCGTTTTTGACGAATTTTTAACCTCCAGGCCTTTGAATAAAGAGCCTGGAAAATGGTTTTGAGAAAATTGCCTGGTTACAAAGCTATGGATGTCCCACAGACTCAACAATGCATTCTACACAGAAAATGGGCTAAAATGCTGCATGGGACTCTTTTGTTTGAGGGATGCAGGTTTTTGGCTGTGTGAGTCCCTGGACTCACTACTGCCCATTTCTAGATGGATCACTGAAATGGAACAGTATTTCCTGGTTGGTTGGACTAAACTGTCCCAGGTCATCAGGTTCCAAGTTGTGTGCGGAAATACAAAATCTTACAGGACTCTTTGCTAAGGGTGATGAGAATTAAGACAATCCTCAATACAGGGATTCTGTAGCCAATGATTAAATTGAATAGGAATTTCGGAATGAAATTCCAGAAAATGTATGTTCCATTCGCTACCCCACCCAGAATTTCCAGAATTTTAGGTCGAATGGAAAGTGCCCCAGTTTTCACAGATAGTTTAGGTTGTGATTTCATGCCACGGTTTATCAACCTTATTTAATGGCAAGCAGTTACAAGTACATCTTGCAACTAGTGTTTCAGTTGTCCAAGCCTGTTTAACATTTTTCCTCCTTGGCTGTTTTAGTGTCTCTTTTTTGGGAACTTGTCCCTCCTCACAGCACTCCCCCTCCCCCCCCCCCCCCCCCATCAATAATATCTGAATTATGTTCGAACTTCCCCTTACTTAAATGGATACTTAATAGCTTGTATTAATGCCTTGATTTGTTTTAACATTATGAGCATAATATTACATAATCTACTCTAAAAGGTTGACAGTACATCATTTAATTATTAAAGAAGGTAAATTAGTGTCTGTATTACTTATCAGGTGAAACATGAAGCACACAAACAAAGTGACAGGTCTGGAGTACTGAAATGCTAGTGGTGGATGTCAAAGAGCTATTAAAAAGGTAATTTTGACTGTGCATACAATTTTATATAGAGTTGTCATCTCTACAGCAATTATTGTCAACTCTACATGGCAGCTGCAGGTGCTTCATGTAACATTGGTTGGAATTGATCTTCCTGTTAAAAATTGATGAAGGGGATAACACCATATTGAACTTGACAGCATTATCTTAGTGTAGAGATGTCAGGACTTCTGTATTATGAGTGCTAAACTTATCCTGATGTAAACCTTGAATGTTGCCTTTAGCAACATATTGGATAACCTTATAGTGTTCTCACTATTGAGCTGTTTAACTGCTTTTAGTCAAGGATGTCATGGATTGGTGAAAGATTCAAGAATTGAATTGACTAAGTAAAGTAACTTTTAAGGCCTCATTCAAAGGAACACTAGTTTATCTTGGTGTGTTGAGATGGTTGAATAATGTGCTTATTATTTTACATGTTATGAGTTCCTGGAAAAAATTAATGTAAATTCATGTAACCTTGCTATAATTCAATCAATGACTTTTATTTGTGCAGCATTTTCAATGCTATTGTAAATGTTACATATACATAACAACTTCTTCTCTAAAGCAAAAAGCAAGTGCTATGTCTTTTATTGAAAGATTTTCATTTATTAGGCAAACAAGAAGCAAACAACAACATAGGACTGCAACTATGATCAATGGAGGAGAAATATGCAGCTATTAGGTCAGTTTGTTTTTTCAGTAGCCACAGTGGTGTTCGCAAGGGTACCTACACTTATATATATCTTGGTGCTCTTATGAGTTGTTATTCCAGCAGTTAAATTTACAGTGCTAAATAATGCCAGTAGTAAGAAAGAGTAAGTAACTCAACAATATGTACTTTGTATCTCTTTTCAGGGAAAGCAAGAACACATAGATAACACCAGTGGAGGAAGTGAAATAAATCAGACATCACAGGTCAGGCAAAGTTTACTGCGGGACCAGTCATTAAGTATTTTGTTATACCTTCCAGTTCAAAAATAGGAAAAAAACTGCAAAGTAATCATTAATTTTGCTTGACTGATGCCAGCTGGCTCAAATTTCAAGGAGAATAACTTGATCACATGCAAGTGAAAAGTTGAAGTTGTTGTTTTACATAGGGAGTAAGTGATCGATGATCAGTTTTGTTTGCCCTAGGGAGTAGGTGAGTTTTGGCTCATGACAAATTGATACACTAGCTCTCCTCCAATCTTAAAGCGTATTTGTTGGGAGGTATAACAAGACTTTTTATCTGAACTTATTTATAAGATAAACTTTCCACTGGATGGTCAAACGAGCTGGACGAAATCCTCCTTACAACTGGTCAATTAACAAGACCCCTGATTTTTTTATTAGGTGGAAAGAGTTTGTAGTTCTTCGGGTTTTTGGGGGAAGATTTGTAACTGAAAATGGTGTTTCTTCATCTTAATACAAGAAATTATTGTGAAGCTCTAGTCAATTTTTAAAAATTTCTTCTTTCTCCTGAGGTTTGAAAATGTTGACCTTCATAAAATGAACAGGCCTTGAAGTGCCCAGGCTCAAAATAATAATTAAGAATTCTCCCCACTTACAGTATTTCCTCACCTTCCTTTAGGGGTGCCAGTTTTGAAAATTCGCTTACTTGCTGATTTGCCTTATTCTCATCACTTGAATAAGTTTCTGTTAGATAAAGTATTGATAAATACAATGTGATTCATAAGGAGAAAATTATTGACAACTGGATTATGGTTCAAATTATATACTGACAAATCATGCTTTGATCTCAACATCCTCACTGACAGATGATTCCAGATTTTATCTGATAAGTCATGTTTCCATGGCAATATCCATACTGACCACTGAGGCATGATTCCATTTATTTTATCTGACAAATTTTGTTTCTATCGCAAAATCCACACTGATCAGTGACAGATGATTCAAAACTTTGACTGACAAAACATGCTTCATTTGCAATCTTCGTACTGACATTTGATTTCAAATTTTACAAAGAAATTATGTTTTGATCTCAACATCCTTAATGACCACTGAGAGATGGCTCCAAATTATTTTATAGATCCATATTGACCACTATTGACCTTATAGATGGCTTAAAAGTTGCTGGCAACAACAATTAACCTTCCATTTATTTGCAGCATTAGAAAAAAGTTACACAGTCAGACAGAATAAATTAACTCAATCAGGCAAAAAAACACTCAGAATAGTATAGACTAAACAAGCTGAGTAGTTTCAATAATTTGTGAGCTTGCATTTTTTGGGTTGTATACACGCACACAGCTATTAAGAGTAAATAAGAAGATAAATAATGAAGTAATGATTAGAAATAATTAACACTTAATGACTGGTCCCGAGGGGAATGGTGAATTTTGTTTCCCGAGAATCTCAATATTTCCTGAGACGAAGTCGAGGGAAACACTGAGATTCGAGGGAAACAAAATTCACTGTTCCCCAAGGGACCAGTCATTAAGTGATTTGTTATATAGCAAAACAAAAGAGAAGCAACTTTTGAAAAACTTGCTGCAATTCCAGCGACAACATCAGGCCACCTCTGATCACATGCAACAGCAGTCAACATTTCGCAGGTAACAGTGAACTGTTTCCAGTTTGACGTCATAGTTTTCACAGTGTTGCCCGGTCATGGCATTTGGCGGGAAACAGTTTCATTGTTAGATGTCATGTGACCATGAACTAGCCAATGAATGGGCGCACTGTGGCGGGAAAAACGCCAGCTATATAACAAATAAATTTATTACATACCCACTTTGGAAGTCTTCAGAAATCTTCGGTAATCTTCGGAAAATGTCCAAAAAATGTTTGGAAACATTGGTCTATCTTTCGGAACAATTTTGGAAAATATTCGGAAATCTTTGGAAAGTGGTCGGAAATCTTTGGAAAATTGTCAAAAACGTCGTCATTAGTATGTGTATAGTAATAAATAGAATATTACATGCCCGCTTGTGGATATGAATTTTATCTTCTCATGTTCAACTCGACAGCTCACTCGTGAGATGTTGAGTTGAACACTTGAACGTAAAATTCCTATCCACATGTGGTCATGCAATATCCTCTATTTAATTAATGTGAAGAAAAATACAATTAGGAAAAAATGAAGATTATCAATTCTTGTGTTTTGAAAAGTAATAAGCTAAGAGTGAATTGACAATACCAAGCTAGTATTAAACATACATGTAGGTAGATAAGAATTTTTTCATTATTGCTTGCCTAAATAGACACAAAGAACTTCTACTTTTTAATTCTTTATCCAAATTATTCTAAACAGAAGGATCAGAGAAGCTTAGTTGGTTCTAACATTATCGATGTAATAAGTTGATTTTGATGCTAGTCTAGTATTATAATAATACTATATTTAGATGATGTACATAAAAAGAAGTTGTCAAAAGCCCTAGGTAGTCAATTATAATGATACTAAAAACATGAAAAGGGAAGTATGAATAGTCACAAGATCCATTAATTTAATGAATCCTAACTGTGAAAAGAGAGGGTTAGAGTGAGCATCTCGATTAGAAAAAGTTATTATCCATACTGCCTTTTCCTGCAGAATTACAACAGGTTTAAGAGTTGTGGCATAAGTGTTTCCCAGACAATCACGCCTTAACCCTTTAGTGCCCAAGGGGTCCTCCCTTTGACGAGTAAAATTGTCTGGCGTTAGACAGAGTAAAATCTAGAAGTCACTATAATTGGGCATTAAAGGGTTAAAGGACATAGTTTTTTAACTCTTTAGTGCCCAAGGGGCCTCCCTTTGACGAGTAAAATCGTCTGGCGTTAGACAGAGTAAAAATCTATAAGTCACTATTGGGCATTAAAGGGTTAAGTAAGGAAAGGATACACTAGGGAATGATATAACTGATTGAGATTATCATCAGTAATAAAATGTCTAAGCTTAGATAAAATATGCCAGTGGCCCTTGAAATTTTCTTACCAACTTCATGTACATGTTTTTCCCAATTTACATTACAATAAATTTTAAGACCTAGGTATTTGACACATGTCGTTTGCTCCATGGGCCTGCCTAATATTTTTAAACTAATTGGTTGAGGATCTCTACAAAATTTGTTTTTCCAGTGTTTTAAAGACAACTTATTTAACTGGAGCCATTGATTAACTATATCTAGTTCTTCATTTAATTTCATCTTGAGGGAATGTAAATGGCAATATCCAAAGGCAAGTCCTGTTTTGATCTCAGCATTTGTCCACAATGTCATTGTCAAATGACTTCAAATTTTAACTGACAAATATTTGTCTTGATTAGTACATCCTAACTGAGAACTGACAGGTTACTCCAAGTTTTAAAGTACCAGGTTCAGTGCACAGTGCTTTGTCTGTGCAAAGTTGTATGTTTATGAGGAAAAATCTATGGCATCACCAAAGATTCACCTACAGTAATTCTAAATTGACTTGAAATGCCTGTTTAAATAACAATCTTATTCTCATTACTCATTCCCACAAAATCAAGAAAAAGTAACCACATTTATTGTTACAAAATTAATCTTTTGCAAGTACTTGATAGGGAGTTTACCAAATGTCACGGCACATTTGGCTATTAAGCCCATACAGTGATTTTGTTTAACCGGCCAAAAATATCTAACAGCCAGTGACTGTAAAGCATAAATTAAAGGAACAAAAAAAGAGGAAACCACAAGGGTATAGCTAGGGTGGTCTTGGGGTATGTGTGCCCCCCCCCCCCCTGTTGTAAGCTTTTTTAAAGAATTAACAACCTACGACAGGTGGTGAGTACACCTGGCGAGTACCCTCACTTTGAGACAGGGAAAGAACTCAAAATACCGTGACGGAGCCCCTTTAAAGGACAACAGAAATCAAGAAGTACATCATAGCCATGTTAATGCAAATAATGTCGAGGTTTTCTTATCCATCAGCTTACCAATTTTGACGTTTAAAAAGTCAATTTTGTTTCGAAGTGATCGAAATTTAATTTTTCTGGACAAAATCAGTTGTCAATCAAACAGGTGACGAGAATTAAGACAATCATCAACACAGGAATTCTGTAGCCAATGTGTATTGGATAGGACGAAGAAATCTTCAAATATGTGCAAAAAAAAGTGCAAATGCAATCTTTGGGTATGGTATTCATCAAACATTGTTTTATTTCTTTCAGGATCTCAGTGACCAGCAACCTCGTTCCCAGGGTCTCTCATCTTACTGCCCCGAGGTTGAGTGACCAGTCGATTACGGGAAGATAAAGGCAAAGACAAGACACTAGAGCCGGGCACTAGAGGCACTTTTAAGAAGACCGTGACAAGCCACAAAGGACAAGACATAGTATGTAAGGGACAAAAGTAAGATAGACTGACAATTTTTTTTTTCAAACCAAAAATTAGGACGTGTAAAAAAGGATTTTTTGTGGATTTAACGTTAGGATCTTCAGAATAGAACAGGAAGGCTATCGATAAATATGATTTGGCCCTGAAAAATGATTTACAGTTAGGTTTTCTTGGAAATGTGCATCAGCTCTGCTTTTCAAATTTTTAATCCAGTTAATATTTTCGTCTTTGTTCCGTCATGGTGCGAGAGCTTGGTGGATTGCGTGACTGACGCGTACGTGACTCTTAAACATCAGTACGTTTGCGTTACACTTACGGCCGTTGAAAAAATGTTTAAATTTTCAAAATGCGGCATTAGGAGATTTAACTGCTAATTTAGCCAAAAAAGATTGTGACGTGCCCTTTCATATTTTGTTGGCTTGTTTGGACAAATGGCAAGGCAACAGGATACCAAAAGAAACTTTATTTTCTTTATTTCCGAGTTAGCAGTTAAAATACGGGAAGATTTCCTAAATTTGATTAATTTCCGTGCGAAACGTTATTAACATATTAGGGAGCTTTAGATTGCACTACGAGTACGAATTTCAAACTACTGATGTTTTCAGAGCCCTCGTTCTTCATGTTGGTGCTAGGAAAAGAGAGTAGCTCATGGGATGAAATGGGTACATGTTGTGATAACGTGAAGCCTAAAAACTAGAATTGAAAAGTCTTACTCGTACTCAATCTCGTACTCGTAGTCCAATCTAAAGCTCCCTATTCTCAGCGGTCGTCAGTGTAACGCAACAGCACTGTTGTTTGATAGTCACGTACGCTTCTCGAATATGATTCACCAATTTCTCGTATCGTGAGCTTCGAAAGCCTTTAATATTCCTTGCGAAGCAAATTTATCGGTAGCCTTCGTGTTTAGAATCACAATTTTCTACTAGTTTCCTTTCACGGACCAAGTTCAGAATGGATTGTTCTTATTATCAAATTCTCTCAACCAAACACCAATTTAAAAAGTTTTCTTAACCAGTATTTTTGAAAAATGTCGCTGCTAAGCTTTTGTTGAGTTATTTCGAACGTAGTCCATCGAATTAGTTTTGTACAAAATCTGTTTCTCTTGTTTATTAAATGTTTCTAAAAATTGTCTTGCTGTCTAAATTACTCTTAGATAACTCCTGTCAAAATTTAAAATTTTCCCGCCAAAAAACTTAGAAAAAGTACGCATGTGCCGCTTTATTTAATTTTCCTGTGACGGTCCTTGTTGGGAATTTTTATTTTCCCGCCAAAAAACTTAGAAAAATACGGCGCCTAAAACACGCATGCGCCAGTTTTTATTTATTCTGACAACATTTTTAACGAGATTGTATCATTTCTCTCAGAGCAGTTTTCAATTGACTGTCGAAAGTAATAAGACAATTTCTTAGGTTTTGCGACAGTCCATTGAAAACCTCTCTGTTATTTAATGAAGTATTATATCCACTCAATAAGGTAATAAATACAACTCTCAAATTTGTTTCGTCCTTTTGTCACTTTAATTGGCATCAAATGATTTTAATAAATTACAACGAATCAATAACTCACAAGTATTCTTTAATTAGTTTATTGAAATTCAATTAAATTAATTAAAAGGTGTCTTCAAAAAATTTGGCGGGAAAATTGGAAAACATTTGCACAGCGTTTCCCCTGACAACTTTTTGGACAAAAATTTAAATGGGGTTCGCCCTGTAACTTTTCCCGCCAAACCAAAATCAACATAGACCATGTTGAACACAAAAATGCGAAAAATTTTGACTCCAATCAAAAACAACCAAGATTTCGAATCCAGTGAATATCGTTTGTGTTCAGGATGGTATACAGTAAACACCCGCATATAAGAACACTGATTTTGGAGGTCAGGCTGATCAGGTTCTTATATATCGGGTGCTTAGTGAAAAATCAGCCTGAAGGTGTTCTTAAATTGTTCTTAAAAATTGGTGGTGGAAATCAGAACTGTAACAAATATACAAAAAAAAGCCTGAGATTAAATTAGCATATTTAATGTAAAAGAAAATTAATAAATATCATGACAAAAAAGAAATCAGCCTTATTTGTAGTTAACAAGTGAACAGAACAAGAAAATACGCATCAGTATCTGGGTAACTGCACACCTACCCCTCCCCTAATCCAACAGTAACACTAACTTATTAACTTATTATAATTTGTGCACAGTTGCCCAGATACAGACAACATCAGTATCTGGGCAACTGCGCACCTACCCCTCCCCTAATCAGCAGGCCTTCTGTATGATCAGAATTTTTTTGGGTCTTATCCATTTTATAAGAACATTTCATATTTCCAGGCTGATTTTGTTCTTATAAAAATGGTGCTTTATTTGCCAAATTTCAGCCTGGTGTTCTTAATCCATGTGTTCTTATATGCGGGTGTTTACTGTATATTAATTCCATGATAATATCTTGTTAAGTTAACAACCGTAAAACGACAAGCAGCTAGGAACTTATTTACAGAATAAGAAAAGCTACTTAAAATCTCTGCAGCTGTAATGCTTCTGTAAAACAAAGAGAAGATGAAAACATTTCTAAATCGAAGTAATTAAGAAGGTTTATATAGCCGGGTGACTTGCTCACCAATCACATAAACTCTCTTAACTACAGTGATTCTAAAATGTCGCAACCTTCTCAAATGTTGTGCAGAAACGTTGCAGTGGCAGATATTTTAAATGGCTCGTCTCATCTCTGTATATAGATTTTTAGCTGTCCGGCATTTACAGCTCAACTATTTAACGTTATATCATCATGCAGAAGATTTCAAGAAGATAGCCAAAGCAAGCCATGAACCCGATAACTCCTACGAAAAAATGAAAAACGCTGAGAACTTTAATCTAGTCCCTGCGCTTGAAAAACTTTAGAGCTTCCGTCACTTTTAACGGAGATTAAAAACCAGAATGCGAAAAATTATAGGTCATTTATGGCTTGCTTCGTTGTCTTCTAGAAATTACTTTTAGCGAGATGTTAAAGATCAATGTCTGGTTTTCAAGCTTCAAATGAATCACTGTATATCCTATGGCGTCTGTTAGAAATGTTTTATTAAAACTTTGTCATTTGCCAATGAAGGCAGTAACATTCCAGAAAATCGGACAATTGAAACTACAGCTTTGAAAAGCAATAGAGCTTATGTCAAACGTTTGTCTGTAGCGAACGATGGCGATAGAAATTTAGAAGAATCAGAAAAAATTGAAACTAGGTTCCAGATCATAGAAATAATTAGCGAATACACTGAAACGATGGCGATATAATTTTCAAATAATCAGACAAAATCACTGCAGTAGTGAATAATTTGCGGACTGACCAATAGTTTCCAGAACTTCTATTTTTTAAAAATCAAGAAATCTTTTCGTGAATTTTGTTAAAAATGCTTTTTTTTTCAGTCCAAATAGTATTTTATAATATCGAAACAATGGAAGGTACATTTCCCAAACTCAGTATATCTCATAGCAATAAAAGCCAAAACAATTTGATTAAACAAACAATTAGACCTACACTTTTTGGAACGAGTTGCTTGATACCAGACATATTTCATTAATAAAGCCTCGCTGAAAGTTAAACAAGAGGATATATTCGGTTTCTGATTGAACGTTTTGCGCTTAATCACCTTCAGGAGAAATAATATATGCCGAACGTTTTCGGTACAGAAATGTATAAAAGAACATTTGCCGATAAATCTGTTATTGTCAGTGAACGAAGTCAATACGAAATAAACGTCAAAAAATGTTCGTGCGCTTTACCATAGCGCATGATAGGGAAAAAAGAAACAGAAACACGAGCGAAACAATGAAGAAGCATTTTAAAACATTATGTTGTGATCGTGTCAACAAATGTTTCAAATATTCAAAAATTAACTTGGATAAAGTTGGGAAGAAATACAGATGTACGACTGGCGAAAAAAGCGATTGAAATGGTTTGATAGTTATGCTGAACACTTTTAATTTGAGTTCAACGCAAGTTGCAGCATTTTCAAACCCTGATTTGGATCATCAGATAATTTGAGCAAGGATATTGTTTTTTTGAGAAATCAAATGATTCATTTCCATGAACTTTCTGGGAAAATAAGGTAAAAATTAGTAATGTTCGCGTTTATTCGGCTGCAAAACGACGAATCGATCAAGATATTTGTTATGAAGTTCGTATCTGAAAATGCCAAGTTTTGAAAAGTAGAAAGAACTCTCTGACACAATAAAGTTTGACTGTAGCTCAATTCACATTAGAAATCGAGACTTGGCCTGTCGTAAAACTTAGTCCTTAATGTGATTTTGGACTGAACAAGACAAATTAAAATGTTCAGCGTTAAATTGTCTAACTTATTTCAAAACAGAATTTGCTATGATGTTTGACACGATCACGCAACTGACAATAGCGAAGATATTTGTTTACAAATATTGTTTTTGTTATTAAATGTTGAAAACGTTAAACAAAAGAACTCTTTGTTTCTCCAGCCAATAGCTATCTGGTTGGCACAATAACAATAGGTGACGTCACTGATATCTTGGCTATAGTTGCTTTTGCGGTTTGATTTCAACGTGCAGCGCCACCTTAAAATACTCTGCAAAGGTCATTGCCTAGCAACACGTTTTCAAACTTGAGAGAGTTAAGCGTTTGTACAGCTATTTGGAATTTTGTAAACAAAAATAGCCCATTTCACGGTTAATTTTTCTCATTTGCATTACAATGTAATCCAACGTGGATGCGAGGAC